>NMRB01001975.1:117840-134903 GCA_002633025.1 Notospermus geniculatus | reverse complement strand
TGGAGCAAACTTCATCACAAGTTTCATATGTATTGAAATGCAAGGAAAGCACCATATCGGTAGGAGCTGTAGCCACACTTATTGCCAAAAGATGGCAGCAAAGTTCTAGAGGGCCAATTCAAAAGAAAATGGGGATCCTAGCTACGATAGAGGGCAGCACACCGAATCCCGGTCCTATACAATGGACGCCTTTTGTGTGGGAAATTGATCAGGACCGGGATGTCAGTTTCATTTGTTGAGGCAGTGGGCTTGGGTCCCCATTCTTTTGATTGGTGCTCAGTCGAGCATGAATGGGTCTGCTAGGCATTGAATTGGGGAGTAGTGCAGGTATGATCAAGGCCTATGTCACTCCCCAGCGACTTTGGCCGAGTTTTCACGGACCCGGTCACATTTGGTCATGTTCATGAAGGGGATCCGTTGCTGACATTGCTTTAGATGTTCCATCAGCAATGGAAATGGTATGCACCCACTGGAAGTAATTTCAAGGGAAGGAAAACACAGTTGGAAGTCATTCACTTAGTGGTATTGGTTACCAGCAGGGTCCTCTTTGCTTCAAATCAGTTCATCCCCATAGTGGTTGTTGTCAGCAGTCCTGTGAATGTATGTATCATATCAGATTAGGACAATAATGATTGGTGTATGAATCTGGTAATTACACGGGAGTCATCTGTGCATTGGGGCAACTGTGGACAAAAACCCAGATGCAATTAACATTTGATCATGGTGTCATGAACAGGCGCAGGAGGGACATTGGGAAATCCCTACGGATTGGGATGAAATAGATGAATATTTTCTTAGTGTGAGCGAAAAAGTGATGACGTGGTCGGTGGGAGCAAGCATAATTTGGATGTTATTGACAGCGAAGGATCCAGTGCTGATATATTGGATTTCATATACACGTATGTGATCCATTGCAGCAAAATGAGTCGGAATGCGCACTGAAGAAGACCCAAGGTGACACCAACGGATTGTTGATTTCAGGATTGTCTACCCATCGTGAAATTTGACTTTGTCGATTTCTGTAATTGTTCCCTGGTGTCATCTTGGGTCTTCTTTCTGGCGCATTCCAACTTATTTTGCTGTCACGGGTCACATATGTGACCCGGCACAGCAAAATGAGTCGGAATACGCACAGAAGAAGACCGAACATGTCCAAGGTGACACCAACGGTTTGTTGATTTCAGGATTGTCTGCCCATTGTGAAATTTGACTTTGTCGATTTCTGTAGTTGTTGTCTGGTGTCAACTTCGGTCTTCTTCTGTGCGACTTCCGACTCATTTTGTTTTGCCAGGTCACATATTGTCCCTATATTCTCTAAAGGCACTGCTCCACTTGACAGTTTTCTCGCAGAAGTTGGCTCACAATGGGCAACTCAACTGCAAGCAGTTGTTTGTGTCATTGGTCTCAGCGTAAGCCGTAAGGAAACAAACAGTGGTGAATTGCCCACATTGTGAGCCAACTTCTGCGAGAAAACTGTCAAGTGGAGCAGCGCCTTAAGGGTGTACTTCTGTCCCCATACATCTCCAGGCATTGTTCATTTCATATTATTTTGCCTATATCGTGATGACCAATGACTGACAGCAACACCATGCATTTTGCCCGAATCACACTTCCCTCAGTGTATTGAAATAAACGGCCAGTAAATCTCGATCAATTTCACCTAATTCTATGGAGAACGTATAGATTTTTCCTCCATCTTAGTGATTTCCATTTGCATACTCTATCAATTGCCTCCCGGCAAAGCTACGCTTCGCTGCCTCGTGTTCAGCGGACCAGTGAATCACTTAAGTTGGAAGATGACGACCGGCCAGATGAAATACTTACCAGTTGAAACAGTACTACTGCACTCTATCGATAGGCTGTTGGTTTCAATCATGAAAAACAGCCATTGAAATTTGAATTGCGTCTACAGATCTCTGATGAAATCTTGAGTAGAGAGACATCTGGTGGACTGGTAATGACACTTGCTTCGGCGGGGTGGGGGATGGAGACTTCAAAATGGCTGGAATGACATTGTTGATCATGCATGACACAAACAAGCCTTAAGTTTGCAAAGAGCCGAGGAAAATGCAGTGCAGAAATCATCCTCCCACAGCAGGGGTTTTACCTCGCTCCTCTTGTCCACTCACACGTGCGAGTGTATGAACTTGTGAAGAGAATGAGACGAAAGCCCTGCTGTGGGAGGATGTGCAGAAATGTTACCCAGTTCATTCATGTGCAAGCGTTGCTTTCGTAGGGGTAGAAAAAAGCCATTACTAACCCAAGGGAAACCAAGGAAGTCATTCTGCATTGAGAAGGAGAGCCATAGATTACGATTCTAATGGCTGCTCTGCCTATTGTGTGTTCTTTGTTATGATAAGGTTTGCCTTGGAATTGATGGTATGTTTCCTTTGAAATGGATACCCACTAGAGAAATGATGGAAAGCTCCCGTGTATGATGGTGGTTGGACAGAGTAAAAGATTCAAAGGAAGCCATGTATTTTGGTGAAGATATCGGCTGTCAGAGTGGTGCAGTGCAAATATCTATGCATGTCACAGGCGCGGATCCAAGGGGGCGCACCTGGCGCACGCCCCCCTTTCGACCAACAAATCTGTAGAATTGACCGTGAAATTCTGAAAATTGGAGCAAATCATTGAAATTCACTCCAGATTGCAATGTTTCCAGCACAGTGCACCCCCTCTTTTCCGAAATCATGGATCCGTCCCTGTGTCAACTCTTGACAGGTCCTGGCCTTCCTGGTCAGATAGAGGGGTGACTCTCTTTGACGGGTAGGTTTCTGCCAAGCACTCCAGTTTCCTCCTAAATTACATACAACTTGCCCAATATTGTCTGAAGAGCCGATAATGAGCAAAGTTAGAACTTGGAGCCCTATAGACCGTTTTGACGTAAACGACAAAGATCTGTGCACTTCCGCCGAAATCTCAACCACAACCTCGGTCTGAAACTGAATGACGTAACGCAGCAACTCCATGACAGTGACGTCGAAGACGTTGCGTCAGATTCGACCATTGCTGAACCATGGATGGCGTCACGTCAGCCAGTTTCAGATCGAGGTCCTGGTTGAGATTTCTGCGGAAGTGTGCAGATCTGTGAATTCGAGAATCGTCTATCTTGCACTAAACATGCCCGCATCGAGGGAGACCTCTTTTGACAATGTTGTTGAACTATCGCTTATCAACCTCGCCTCATGTGGAGTAACTGTCGTTCCTAGGGTATCCACCCATGCATTGTATTGTAATCATACATTCATTCTCCAACACTGGGGTGAAAGGCAAGACTACAGTATATTGGAGAATGATGCAGTCGCCGCCGGTGGTGCCGGCTGTGGACAAAAAGTGGCAACATATCGTGGCCCTTTAAAAAACATAGTGTGATTGGTGGTTGCTGATTTGGAGATCAGATGAGGTCCGATTGTCTGAAAGTGATGCCTCTTTCTCATCTTTGTTCTGATTTCTAAAGTGCTTGTAACCAGGCGTAGATGTAGGGCCTGAGATTAACCGCTGTTATAGTAGATGTATCACCAAGTCCATTTGACAAAGATGGTGATTGCTTCTTGTGACGTGAGGTGACTTCGAGGCTGCCAACGAGTGCAACTGCTGATAAATCTCGCCAGAGAAGTGACCATCTGGCCATGTACACTATCTTATTTATGTGCGTTTTAGTGTACCATTCCGATGCTGTACTAGTAGTCCAAGGCAGATACGGCTGATGTCAGTGTTAGTCGGATTAGCCATTTTACATCTATTGCTCGAGTTACAAAACCATATGAAAGAAAACTGAATCTCGTTTCCACTTAATGACGAATATTTCATTTCTTCTTGATTCCACATCGCAACAGGTGGTTCTCAATGATGCAGTAGTTTTCACGTAATTCTTCATTCTTAAAGAAATTGTGAAAAACTTCCGACGTGTGGGCATCATTTCCACCCACACGTTTATCTTTGTGATCGCCAAAAAGAAAGGATTTCTTGGCTTCAGTACGTCTTCCCATTACATTGAAGAGGAACTTGGATTGACGTTCCCTATTACTCATCTCCCAAAGTGTATTTGAGCGGTACGGTTGCCAAGCACCCTCTTTTCACCCTTGTCATTGACATCCCCTGTCATCACGTTTCTGACGTCATTACGTTATAATTGGTCATAAATATTGTTTTTTCGTCTTTTCTTTGTAGATTGAAGAATGTGTATTAATGTACGACAAGAACACACAGAGAAACAGAGGTAAGTAGGCCTTTTCATGAGATCTATCATTGACCAGACAAAGATAAGACAGATTTCTTGCTTTTCATCAAAAATTTATTTCGATATGCTGAATGTAAATTTTTTTCATCACAGTTCAGTGCTAATATATTGTGGATTGGCTCACTGGGCCCTAACTTCAGTGTCTCACATTTTATGTAGGCCTAAGTTACTTTGTAGTTGGTAGCAATTTATTATTCGAAGCTCTGATTACGCCATCTGGAGGTGGCAGTCCCTCTTGAAGTCCTCCATGGTACCTATACCACTTAAGTTGTTTGATTCAAGTGTTCAAGTGTGATATTCTACAATTGGCAATGTTCTGTGTGTAAAAAAAGTGTACACGTATAGCAAGTGAAGTCATTTCATACATATTGCCATCAGAAAAAAAACTACCGGTAATTTTAAAATACTCTATGCTCACGTGTTGAGGAGTTCATGTGTGAATCAGGTGGGTTGGTGATCACGTTGTTAAATGGCCTTGGGAATTACCTGAGATGAACCCTACGTTTACCTGATGATAAAGTCATTAAATGACACGAAGGTGTTTCCTGGACAATATCCGAAGTGATGACATCCCCCACCCCTGCACGGCTTGGCCAATAAGGAGATGACACTAACATACTTTCCATTTCCTCATTGATGCGTAAATTGCCTCCGGGCATGTGATCTAGAGAGGCATGCAAGTTCAATTTCTGGGACTTCAAATGCGAGGTCTACCCCTCAGCTGAAGTATACCCTCGTACGGTACGAGGTGGTCCCTCAATTCGTTCCTCACGAATCATTTACTCATGTCATGTAACCCCAGATATAAGGTTATGATGTGGTTGTAATACGACACTCAGGATATTGCCTTGTGTGGCGAAATCAAAAGCACGATTGAAGTAATGGGTCATACCCAGCGACTTCCCTTGTAGTTCCTTGGAATTCCAACTCACGTGCCTGTCTTGCGCTCACGTGGGTATCCTTGAATTCACAAGGGACTCCATTTTTGCTGTCATTCATCTTTGGAAAGGATGAAATTTTTTCAGCATTTCGAGAAATCACATGTGATCTGCCCTAGTGATTCATGCTCTCCTTGGCAATATCGATATTTGGGGGGAATTTTTGAAAACCTCTGCAGACTTCTTGTAATTCCTCATGGGTTTGAGATAAAAATGCCCTTCAGATAATTCTAAAGTCTCATAAACCGCAATACACTCTTTGATGCCTGTTGAATCTCCCAAGAACGGAATGACCTCGGGCTATGAAACTTGCTTTATGAAACATTAGAAGCAAACAGGCCCCAACTTCTCGATATTATTGGAATTCCTCGCTTCTGATAAATGCAGATCTGAAAAATAGAATTGTTATTCCAATGAGTCGATTTATTATCTCCATGTTTGACCCTGGTAATCTTGACAGCGCATGATGTCACACCAGCTGTGCGGATATCGACCTGGGTGTGTCGTTCTTCTGTCTTCTGTCATCATTCAACATCACAGCAGTCACTGAATACACCACAAGCTGCTGAGCAAAAAATCACAGTTACATGTATGTTTCCTATTACATGGGCAAAATAATAAGCTAGCTGGTTTGGATGGGTTCAATAAAGAAAACATTGGAGGCAGTGGCAAGATAAGCACTTTGCGACAGAGCCACTTCTGTCTTCAACGACAGTGAACCTGAGGCCTTGAATAAATTTTGTCGAGGTTTTTCTGAAAATTGTGCATTGGCATGTCTTGTGTTTAGTCACTTTTGATGAAGGCAACTTTTACTGGAGGTCATTGTTGCTGAATGGAGGTCATGGTCACCAAATGGAGGTCATGGTCACCAAATGGAGGTCACAGTTGACAAATGGAGATCAGTGTTGCTGAACGGAGGTCATGGTTGCTGAATGGAGGTCATGGTTGCTGAATGGAGGTCATGGTAGCTGAATGGAGGTCATGGTAGCTGAATGGAGGTCATTGTTGCTAAATGGAAGTCATGGTTGCCGAATGGGAGGTCATGGTTGCCAAATGGAGGTCGATTGGAGGTCATGGTTACCAAACAGAGGTCATGGTTGACAAATGGAGGTCATTTATTGCTGAATGGAGGTCATGGTTGCCAAATGGAGATCATGGTGGCCGAATGGAAGTCAGGTTTGTCGAATGGAAGTCATGGTTGCTGAATGGAGGTCTTGGTTGCCGAAGAGAGGTCTTGGTTGCCAAAGGGAGGTCATGGTTGCCGAATGGAGGTCGTTGCCAAGGGGAGGTAATAGTATAACCTTAGCCGCTGTCACAGTCAAAAAGTGTTAAGTCTGATTCCACTAAAGCATGATTATAAGATCAGATTACGGCTTATTTTGGTCTCAGAACCCTTCCGTGTCATGCAAGGATTCCTTTACAGCTCGCCATGTGATCAAATTAATGAAGGCAAGACGTGTTTCATGTCTGTCATAGTGACAAGAGGGGCGAAAAAGGGCAAGAGATGTTCTGACGAGGAATGACAAGCGGATATTGCATGCTTTGGTTTGAAATGAAAATAGGCTAGCATGGTCCGCTGGGTTATCTGGATTTTAATAATCCCTTATTGCTTCCTGATCCCCTTTTGATTTGGTGTATCTATTTGGGGACTCGTGAATCATATTTATCTGGAAATTGCTCATGTGTTCAGTCCACGGAAGGCTGTGCGGGTACCACGTTTCCTTTTGATCATTTTGTTCAATTGAAGCACAGAAAATCAAACATCCAGTTGCAATTTAGAACTTTATGTTGAATGATCGTTTAACCCTGCGTGTTCTTGTTGAGCAAAAGTTGTCCGAGATCATTTCTGACGGGTACCTGTTTGTAAAGGTGGGTGGAGTGAGGCAAGAGAGCTGCCCAGATCATGCCTGCAGTGAGATTTGAACCTCAGACCTCATGATTCTTTGCCAGATATTGAAGCCACTAGACAACCATGGCTGCTGTCCCCGTGGCTCAGTACCCAGTTAATTGCCAGATTTGAAGCACAGTCTTCTCCTTTCCTCCATACAGTTAGTTACGGACATAGTGAGGTTTCGCAAATCTGATGAAACATGAAGTACGAAATACGAAATTGGACTTCAATTTCGTGATGTAATGTATTTCAGGAGATGGTTGGTACCACAAATATCACCTGGTCCAAGAGCATCTTTTTTCGTATGACGTTAGAACGATAGAGTTACAGTGTATATTAAACTTTGAAATTTATCTTTCGTTTACACTTCGCAGATATGAAGTGGAAATTTAAAAATTCAAGATGCACCATAACTTTCTCAGTCTTACATGATATGCTAAAAGATGCACTGGCAGCAGAAACATTTGTGGTACCAACCATCTCCAGAAATACATTACGTCTTGGAAATGAAGTTGAATTTCATATTTTGTATTTCGTGTTTCGTCAGATTTGCGAAACCTCGCCATTGTTTCACCAATCTTACAGATGGACTAGTTTCTTGACTTGTCACTGCCAACGAATTGCAATGCATTGCTTTTGGTATCGCTATTCAACCGTGGCGAAGACTTTCTCCTACTTCCAATGATAAATAAATCCCCATCACCAGCAGATGCAAAGTTGACGATATCAGAAAATTAGTGTTTGCCAACTTTTGTCTTGATGTACTCTGCATTCGTGAATTACAACGCTAATCCCCAGTCGCCATTGCGACATTCAACTGGCATTAAGAAAAATGCCATCAGTCATGGCCTACTTCATTCACAAGAAACCGTTCAAGTTTATTGCACCCAAATGCAACGGAGAGATGAATTTCTACTATCCAATCTCAGCAGTGGTGAAAGTTTAATGCGGCCCTGTAGTTGCTGTGCTGGGACTAGGGATATCATGCTCTTATCTCTGCGCAGCAGCAAATGCAGCAAGGTTAACGCTCACGACCTCACCATGAATCATCCAATGGAGTTGGAATCTGCATGTTAAACACGTTGAGATAACACTTTTTTACGGCTTAGAAATTGCGATGGAATTATTGGGCCGTATTCTTGCGAAGACGTTAAATCTGACATCAGGTTGGAAACCAGGGATTTCAAAGTTGTTGACTGTCTTGGGGAACATTTGAAATGATGTTGCATTTAGTGGGATAAGCATTTAGTGGAAGAGAGAATCAGAAGATGATGATGTATAGAGTAGCCTGCACACACACAAGCCATAGTTATTGCTCAATGGGCAACAAGCATTGTACTGTGTGCAGTGAGAAGCAACACGTCTTGCTTACCACGAGCAATGAGCAATAAAAATCAAACATGTTTGATCAGAGCAATAAGTTGCATGTTAGAACCAATGAGCTCTTAAAGACATCCGCACATGGGGCAATTTTTTGCTTCCACTTAATTGCCAGCAAGAGCAAGAAAAGTTGTCTCGTGTGATGTGGGCTTATGATACTAAAAGAGAAGACTTTGCTTATTTGTTTGTCTGCGATTTGCTCCAAGACTGACGAACGAATTGCCCCCAAACTTGCTATGCACATGCAGACAGGCTTTGGAAGTGTCCTTACGAAGCCCGAATTTTGGTATGATTTTCGAAATATCATGATATTAACGAAAATAACAATGCTGTTTACCGGTACGCCTTCTGAAGTCACGACATCATCGAGATTTCCGTTGTGTCATCTGTGTCGTTGGCAATGTCATGTGACGAAGTGATGTCATTACGTCCCCCAAGCACTCCTAATGACGTGACGCCACTGAATGGGTATTGCCTAATACAGTGCACCCTCGCTCTTACGAACCACGATTTTACGAACTCCCGGATATTACGAACGCAGCGTCTGGCTCCAAAAATTTCATGACATGTATTTAAATCCTCGCTATACAGACTCTGCGTTGGTACGAACTAACACTTGGACCCCGAAGGGTTCGTAATAGCGAGGGGGGACTGTACTTTTAAGAACATTTTCTTTTGTATCTATGGTGAAACCGTCTGCATTAGTCTTTCTGGAGATGCTTTGATTCCAAGTAACAGTCAGACTGACGTTGGGAGTCTGGCAGGTGCTCATGGTTGTTACTTATGTCGATACTGCCAGCGGGAAGTTTCTAAGCTCAGACTGCAACATAGGTCAAATATCAGAAAGAAAAGTTTTTTCCATGGCAATGGTGACAGTGTCAGATGAAACAAATGATTACCATTATTTTAACTATGCATGAACAAGCCAAGTTCTTGACTGAAACCATTTGCACTCAGGTAAATGTCACCGTGTCCAATATATTGATCCTGGCTGTATATATAGACACTGGGTATTGACCTTCCCTTGTTGATAGAATACCCTACAAAGCAGGCAATGGCTTGGAACATAATGACAGGAGCCAAGGAGATCCAGGTGGCTCGCTTTGACAAGTCAAGACACACCTTACAGAATCCCGTCCTCAAAGGTATGCACAAAAAACAAGCGTCATTGTAAAATCAAGGTTTACTGCACTTAAAAAATGTTATCATTTCATTTACTATATGGATATGGTTAAATTAATGGATGCTCCCCGAGGTAATAACAGCGGTTATTCCATCCAGCCTGATTGGTGAGTGGGTGATTAAACTGAAGGTATCAGGTACTGGACCAATAAAGCCTACGGCCAATTGGATTGTTATTTCAGCNGTTGCGACCCGATATTCAATATGGCCGCCAGGAAGACATCTTGGTTTTAGCATTCCGGACCATAACTCAAGAACGGAATGCCCGATTGATCTCATATTTGCATGGTTTAATGGGGTCGATCGAGGGAGGTTCCCTATCGATTTTTGTTGCGACCCGGTATTCAATATGGCCGCCAGGAAGACATCTTGGTTTTAGCATTCCGGACCATAACTCAAGAATGGAATGCCCGATTGATCTCATATTTGCATGGTGTAATGGGGTCCATCGGGGGAGGTTCCCTATCGATTTTGGTTGCGACCTGATATTCAATATGGCCGCCAGGAAGACATATTGGTTTTAGCATTCCGTACCGTAACTCAAGAACGGGTTGCCTGATTTATTCCATATTTGTATGGTGTAATGGGCTGGATCGGGGGAGGTTCCCTATCGATTTTAGTTGTGACCCAATATTCAATATGGCCGCCAGGAAGACATCTTTGTTTTTGCATTCCGGATCGTGACTCAAGAACAGGTGGCCCGATATTCAGCGTGATGCACCAGAGCGGGGGCATACTTGCAATCGCCCCGATTGCGTTACATCTAGTTTTATCGAGCAAATTGCAGTTGGTGTCCTTGACTCCTGATGTCTTCAGCACGCCATTTTCAGAGTCATCAAACTATTTGCACAGCAAGTATAGCAAAGTGTAACATATGTATGAGGTTTTAATTGGTCTCATCAGAGATGCTGGCAGGAGTCTACAGCATCAAATTGGTAGTTCTATTTTACAACTCTGTCAAGGAATAGGGTCACCAGATGACAAGCAAGACCAGTAGCTTTGAAAAAACATATCAGTTCTTTATTACCAGTTAATTATATAATTTGTCAAGTGTAGTTCTTGATGAATTTGGGTCAGAAACGTATTGTCTACTGTTTGACGTCTTTTTGTTTTACCTGTGTCAGTTGAGTGGAAGTTGTCAAACACAGAGTGTAATACTTTGTGGATGAAAGATGCCGCAAGTGAAATTAACCCTAATAGTTGGAATTTTTGCAAAGAATCAATACACTGATTTCACATCTCGCACGATCGCAGTGCCCCTGGTAGAATTTTCGACGACCATTTCCGTTTCCAACCTCACTACCAGGAGTACGACAAAAAATTCCTGGGTTGAGGTTGAAATGCGCGCATTGGTTCCCAATGCCGCCAGCAGAGGATGGATCCCTGGCGGCGGTATCGGGAACCAACACGTGTTTTTCAACCTCGATCCAGGAAATATTTGCCTTACTCCTGATAAGTGAGGTTGAAAACGGAAGTTGCCGTCGAAATTCTACTAGGGGGCGCTGCGATCGTGCAAGATGTGAAATCAGTGTATATTCATGGGGTCCCTGTTCTGGAGTAAAGCACCATGCCAACAGGCATTACCGGTCCTATGCACGCTGACTGAAGAAGGGTGTTGGCGCGCAAAGGTGCCGCATCCCTGCTTTGTATTTAAACATCATCGCAGAACTTCCCATATCGTGGAACATAAATCATTGTGGAAAATCTGATGAGAAGATTTTATGGATTTAAGAGGTGATAATTCATCTTGATGACTGCTGCACTTGTTGTGATCCTACTGCATCAAATCTTCAAGGTCGTTGAGAATTGACAGGGCATTCGATTACACTTTCACTCTGACATTGATGTCATAGTAAAATACAGGGTGTGGTCAAATTAGCAAAAACATTGACTTACAAGTAGTACTGGTTTTGTGTTGACGGGCCACATATGAAAATATCAACCCCCCCCCCCCCCCAATTCAATTTAACCTGTTAACTGTGTAATTAATTTTTGAAACATTCTTTCTTAAAAAAAAAATTGCCAAAAAAAAGTATCTGACACATAAGGTTCAGGACGTGATATAACGTCCTGCGCAATGTGAAGCGCCATTTCCTTGCAGGGTGTACTATTTCGTCCAACGCAAGCTGAGATCGATCCTCGGGTGTTTTCGGGGGTTCCCCGGATTTTGTGATGACGTAATATGACGTCCTACCCAGTTAACGGGTTAAGGCATTGAAATTCAGAGTAACATCGCCACTTGTAGTAAAAAAATGTGCCTAAAAGCTTGCTGAAAAGCAAAATACAGGTGCCCAAATTGGATATGAAGGGCATCGGGTATAAAGGGCAGGGTGGTTACGGTGTCAGAATGCAAGTTAGGATTGACAGTGAGGAGATTTTGTGGAGTAAAAATCAATCAGCTTTGTTGATGTTTTCGCAGTAATCATAGCAGGCCTGTGTTCAGTCTTACCCCACTGCCATGATGCCTCTGAATGGTAATGCTGAACTGCACTCTACCCCAACCTTGCTGCTTGAACATTGATGATGTTGTCCATTACAACACACTGATGGAATAGAGACTTTGTAATACAATCTGCTCACCAACATGTTGGTAAATAGTACCCCATGTTCTATTCGAATGGGAGAGGTTTATACACCGAGGTCAACAAAGCTGCCATCACCATGGCGTATTCAGTATCAATGGCAAGAAAATCATGCGGACATAAAAAATCCTCTGTAAATAACCATCTACCTAGTGTGCAAACCGATGATAAGGGAAAAAATAATGGACAGGGAGTACTAACCAGGGATTTGTGATTATAGAAATCAGATCAGGGCAGGCAACAACTAATTTGAAAATAGCAAGATAAAAAATGGTTTAGTGGTGGTTTTCTATCCGGATGTTTTTCGCTGTAGGGTTCTGTGTCCTGGTCTGGAGAGAATTCCAGGGATGACATCAATTTCTTTTGAGGCGTTGATGTAGAGGTTGTCCTTGACGTATGCCCCTGACAGAATGGAACCACAAAGGGATCTACAGGGTGTCCAAAAAAGTGTCCCTGGGTCTTAAAATCCAGTGGGGCCCAGGTTTAAGAACTCAGTTGAACCTCACACAACCTGGGGTAACGAGCATAAAGAGGTCGTAACCCTACGTCAGGCCTAAACCAGGCGTAGTGCAAGGGCCACAACGAGCACTACGCCTGGCTTAGGCCAGACGTAGGGTTACGACCCCTTTATGCTCGCTACCCCTGGTCCCTAGAAAATATTGTGGGACATATTTTGGGACACCCTGTAGTGTAGCTAAGGAAGCTTTTCCGAGTGCATGGTTACTCGCGAAGCCACCTGTGGGAGCAGAATCACTGGCGGAGTAAAATCAAGGCCAACATTAATGAGAATACCTGCTAACAAGAATATATCCTGTGGCTTCCCTTCCCGTTGATAACGAAGCACTTCTGCCCGAGGCGGTAACGAAGGAATCAAAGATGGGGGCTAACTAATGAAGCGACCGTGGTGACAGCTAACTTGACCAAATTTGTGTTCAACACTGGTACTGATTTTGACATACTGGTAGCATCGTGATGACAAGTGGCTTGACTTCTTGAGGAAGAATCATCATATAGCCATTTTGTAAGATGTGAAAATAAAAAAAAGGAAGACCTTGAGGGAACAGTTGGCGTGCAAAGTATGAAAGATATCACCAGTCAATTTACCAATCTGATCACTATGAAGTTGGTATAGAAACAGAATGAAGAACCTCTCCCCCTTATACTATGCGGTTCATTTAAGGTGCTGTCACACTGAAGTAGTTCTTAAAACATCCTACCTCGTCCTAAAAAAATCATAGAATGGGCTAGAACGTGTAACGTTGACCAAATAATGTATCGAAGTTCTGGAGCACACCTTCCCGTCCAAGCCTGTCCATGTAAAAAGACTGCAAAAAGTTGCCACTAATTCCACTCTGGTCGCACACAGTTTGAGCCCGTTCGGCAACATTTTCAAGAACGTACTGAGAACTAGCTCAGTGTGATGGAGGCATTATTGGCATCCTTTGCTTGAGGTATTATGATCTCTTTGAGACAATCTGTTGTACCTCCACACAGTCTCTGCATTGTCTCCAAGAGAAGGATCCATTTCCACCGATCAGAAGCCCCTGATTAAGAAAGATTGATGATCCTTATCCCTGATAGTATGATGTAACTAGGCCCATTATCAGCAACATCTGTAGAATAATGACAGCTGATGTCGATTTTCAATTCCGGCATTACCATTTAGAAGATTTATCTGCTGTAGAAGCTTTTATGCTTGTAGTAGAATTTGAGGCATTGGTGGGGGATGGGACGGGACTGTCAAATGTTAATGTACTGTCACATGGAAGTAGTTCTCAAAACGTCCTGTCCCATCCTAAAAAAATGGGCTAGAACGTGTAACGTTGGCCAAATAATGTCTCAAAGTGATGGAGCACCCTTCCCGTCCGAGCCCGTCCAGGAAGTTTGCAAAAAGACTATTAAAAAGTTGCCATTACGTCCACTCCATTCGCACACAGTTTGAGCCTCTTCAGCAACATTTTCAAGAATGTACTGAGAACTAGCTCAGTGTGATGAGGGCATTACCTCTCTGAACTCCTGTTTCTACGTGCTAGTTGTTGAGAAGAGGAGTTCCTTCCTCAAAGAGGTCCACGAATCTTGAGGAGGGTTCCTCCCATTTGGAATTCATCCTTGACCATGGTACAGATGAAAAGCCACCATGAAGGAGCTCAAATTGTCTTGTGTCTGGCTTTGACATTGCTGATCCCTTCCCTGGAAATTCACCTCTCTCAGACATTGTCACTGCAAAGGATGCTGCCTGTGATTTACTCCCAGTCCCCACAATACATGAATCCCCTTCATCAACTACATCAACCACAATCAAAGCTTAGACAATGAAAGAAACTCCTCTGCTGATATCGAGTCATGGATTTCCGTTCCTTGCATCGTGATTCCTGCAGCTCTGTCGTGTAATCATCTAAACTGATTAGCTTTCTCTTGCTCTTGTATTCCAGTCAGGTTTACACCTAGTTAAGGTGTATTCACTTGGACAAGTACAAATGATGTGGTGGTTGCATGCTTAGACTTTCACTATGAGTGACATTCTCATTTAATTTACAGAAGCTGGAAAAGAGTTGCTGTGGAAGAGTTGACAGCAACTTTTGTCAATTTCATGGTAGAGACTGAAATGTTGGCAAATGATGGTGGTTTTAGCAACTCTGGTTGTTGACCGTACACACTAAAGGGCCTGTCACACTGAAGTAGTTCTCAAAACATCCTGCCCTGTCCTAAAAAGATCGTAAAACGGGCTACGTGTAACCCTTGGCAAAATAATGCCTCGATGTTCTGGAGCACCCTTCCCGTCCATGAAGTTCGTAAAAAGGCTGTAAAAAGTTGCCACTACGTCCACTCCGTTCGCAGACAGTTTGAGCCCGTACGGCAAAATTTTCAAGAACGTACTGAGAACTAGCTCAGTGTGATTAGGGCATAAGGGCCGATTCACAAAGGGTGTTTAAGACTTAGACACGTGTAACTTCGTCAAATTCATGGTGGAAGTGCGTGCATTTAGTGAAGTTACACACGTCTAAGTCTTAAACACCCTTTGTGAAATCGGCCCTAAATGTGCATTATTAGCACGAAAATTGGATTCCAGTGTGTTTTGCAGTGCAGTTCCTGCAGGCCAGTGGCTTCAACACTTTTCAGAGAAGTGTCCGCACAAAAACCGTGCAGGAGAACCTGATATCTGTGTGGCTTCTTTGAAATTGCATTGAAGTCATCTCTTGTGGGAGTCGCACTGCAGAAAGCACCGGAACCCGGTTTTGTGTGTGGGCGCCTTAAGGCAGCTACCGGTATCTGTTGATGTCTTAGTACAAAATGACCTTGGTTAATTTATAATACTACTTAAGGAGTGCTGATCGACTTAGCTTCGTATAAGATGATACCAACAACTGTTATGGTATCTTTCACCAATGATAGGACTCTGGCACAATGGTTCTTTATTTCGGTCTTTGTTAGTGGGCCTCTGAGTCCATTGTTGATGAGAAAAGGACTGTCTGTGAAAGGACACAGAGACAAGGAAAGAAAGGCAGGCTTATCTTGAGGCAGAGAGCACTGACAGATGAATTGGCTTGTGTCATCAAATCTCTTTGGAAGATAGGCATGGGTCATTGAGACATCTTAAGATACGTTCAAGAACAATTCCATCTTGAACCATCATGGGTTCATTGTGCTACACCTTGGGATGACACAGAAGTTTCAAGAGGAGACAACTGTTGGTGAAGCTAATTCTTATGGAGTGTACTCAGGTATCCAACATTGAGCACAAAAAACGACCCACAAAATGATAAAAAGTAGTCGTCTCTGAATTTTGCAAATTTTTGACCCCAAGTGGGGTCTTCCGCAGGCACTTTGTAGTAGAGATCCCAGAGCCTAAGCGATCATATCTGACCCTACGCAATCATATCCTTAGCTGCTTTCTAGTAGCCAGGGGCGACCGCCACGAAACTACGATAGCACTAACAGGGCCTAACAGAGAAATTCTGTAATGGTAAAAGCCATTGCATACCTCTCTGTTAGGCACTGTTAGTGCTATCGGAGTTTCGTGACGGCCCGCCCTGAAGTTCACTTCTGGGATCTCTACTAGAAAGAGGAAAGAGGAAGACATCGGGTGGGGTCGAAAATTTGGAGACGACTTTGATTGTGTACTCGGCAGGAGAATTTATTTGTCAGAACCACAAGTATTTTGAAGTCCTATTGCTGGTGCAGGGTTGCTGATCCAGCTGTGCGTACCGTCCTTTAGTCCTTCTGTCATTTCCTTTTCATTTCTGCTGCAGTATAAAACAAACTGAATAGAAGCAATTCTCTTGGCAAATATGTGTTCTAGTGAAGGAATCAATAGTTTTACCCCTGAGCCTAAGCAATCATATCCTTAGCTGCAAACGTCCCTCTCCTGTCCATACGTGATAAGATACAAGTCTGTTCTGCAAGACAGTCGGGCTAATGATCCATTTTTAGCTCACTGGGGTGAGCTATTACGATGGTGCAGCGTCCGTCGTCCGTCGTCGTCCGGCGTCGTCGTCCGTCGTCGTCGTCGTCCGTCGTTGTCCGTTAGCAGGGCACGTTTCGTAACCGCTGGAGCTATTGATCTGAAACTTGGTACATATATACCCCTAGGTCAGATGACCCACGACACCAAGTTTCGGTCCCATTTGACTCTCTGTTTGGCCACCAGGTGGCGGAAACCAAAAACACAAAAAGTGCAATAACTCCTGAACTAATGACTAGATCATCTCCAAATTTTTATCATAGGTGTAGCTAATAAGGATACATAACATATATAACGGGTTTTTGATTTGACCTACTTTTCAAGGTCACAGAGGTCAAAGTTCGACAAAAGTGACGAACCTGCCACAGTTTGTCATTATTTCACC
>NMRB01001975.1:96460-108580 GCA_002633025.1 Notospermus geniculatus | reverse complement strand
GGGAAGACCAGACGTAACTAGATCATGCATGTCAAACAACTCGAGGATTATCGCCAGGACGGATAAATGCATAGAAATGCTTGTGCGTGTTTCTGTGTTTGGCAAATATGAAAAGTACAACATTGGAATTAGATTCTACTGAATTAAGTTGAGGCAAGTCCAGGCCTGTGGGATGGGACACCCCGCTGAGCAAATATCACTAAGAGAAGATAAATAGGCCTATGTATTAAGAACAGTCCTAAATCTCATTTCTGTTTTCTTACTCGGGGCAAATAAAAGATTTGTGCATTAAGAAAAGGATCGCTTGTGGGAAATGCTATCGAGTTGTGCTTTTCTTGGGCAGGTAGGCCTGTTTTAGGTGAATGAATATGCTGCTTCATATAGATCTTGAGAGAAAAAAAAATTTCTAAAAAGCAATATCCACCATAGAGCACAAAAAACAACACACAAAATGATAGTAAAAGTAAAGTCGTCTCCAAATTTCACAACTTTTCGACCCCAACCGGGGTCTTCCTCAGGCACTTTCTAGTAGAGATTCCAGAAGTGAACGGGATCTCTACTAGAAAGTGCCTGAGGAAGACCCTGGTTCGGGTCAAAAATAAAAATTTGAAAAATTCGGAGACAACTTTACTTTTACTATCTAAAAAGCAATACATGGTTATAAGGCAGTAAGCCGTATGGCAGCTGACTGAGAGACATTCTGGTAACTGAATTCTCACCAGTACATATCTTGTAATTAAATAGGATGATACTATAATAAGGACTTGACTTTGAGATGTCTGGCTTCCTAATATCACGTGTTACAGCAGCTGTGACTGAATTCCCAGGACTGGGGGTATAATCAATGATGAGTTATGGTTGTCAAGATAATGAGGCAGAGAAACAATGGAAAATGGACCCTGAATCAGTGTGCAGCATGCTAACCCATTCTCCTCACTTTGAATAAGAGACAATGCCTTGTCTTCAGGTTTAGCACCATTTGTGCCGAGACAATTAGACATGGTCGCTTCTCGGTAACATAAGACAAAGATGGATGACAAATGTGAGTAACACGTTCTAAACCCCGGGAAGAAAGGCGGGGCCATATGTTGCTCTGGGCACAGATGCCAGCTATTCTAAAGATGGTCTGAAAAACTTCCCCGTGCTGTCCGATAATCAATACCGCCACCTTGTGTGATGTTCTGTGACGATGAAAAAAGGATGCCTGGTAATTAATGTGGATTTGAGGTCCTCTTGGCCGTCATTGCTCTGTGGCCCATTAGGTGGATTAATTAGTGGTCTATCTAAAGGTACTGTCACACTGAAGTAGTTCTCAAAACGTCCTGCCCCCTGCCAAAAAATAGAAAATGGGCTAGAACGTGTAACGTTGGCCAAATAATGCCTCGAAGTTCTGGAGCACACCCTTCCCGTCTGAGCCAGTCCATGAAGTTTGTAAAAAGACTGTCAAGCTTGGTGTGATGGGGACATAAAGTGTGACAAAAAGCTCAAATTCTTACATGGAGGGTATACCCAAATTATGTAGTCGAAAGGCCTGATTAGTTAGTGACATTCTTCATTATCTCCAAAATTCCAGCCAGTGAAACTGAAATTTGGCCTTTTTGCACAGTCAGCTGTATCACGACTATTGTAGTATTGGCATTAGAAAGAACCATGTCTCTTCCTTCTCATTAGATGTTCCTTTTCCTCTACATCGTATAATTTACTCTAAAAATCAATCCAGCAATAATTGGTTAACACATGACATATAGGAAACAGTAGAGCACGCACCAGTCTAATTTCTGACAGACTGAATCTATACCGTTCTGATGAAAATGGATTAAAACCTTTTCAAATTAAATCCTGTTTGTCGGAGCAAGTCACTTCTGCTTCACTAGGTGATGCGATTATCTGTAAATTGGGGTATGTGACATAGCTGAGGTTCAGTAGGAGGGGATTTTGAAGTCAAAGTATCTTTTAGATGAGGTAAAAAGACTTTTTACCTGTGGTGTCGGTTTGAGAAATGAAAAAGGCTCTTCAGGATTGGGTGAATGGTTGGTTTTGGTCTGATCTGTCATAACGTTAGGCAAATTTGCATCCGTGTAAGAAGAACCAAAGCAGGATGGGCAGGTGGGCATGCTTCAAAAATGCCTCTGAGCTGCATGCTTTGGCAGCATGCTTCAAAGATGCCTCTTGGCTGCATGCTTCAAAAATGCCTCTTGGTGGCATGCTTCAAAAATGCCTCTTGGTTGCATGCTGCAAAAATGCCTATTGGCTGCTTGGCGTTCATTTGATGGTGAACGATGCTGGCGGCCAGAATATTGAGGGCTGCATGACTGCTCACATCTTCCGTACATGCTTCGAAAACCTTCGCAGTATTACCAGTCATTTATCTTGCCTTATAGCCATTCCAGGGAATCTGGTGTTCTATGAAAGATTAAATCAGTGTCGGGCGAACACTTCTCATGGTCATTGTTCATTCATCAAATGGCTCAATGAAATTTGCCCATGCTTGTTGAGCGGGATGATGTTGGATTTCTTACATCAAAGTAACGATTGTGATCTATGGTGTCAGCTCATCGGTGATGATATCACAAATACAGGCCATAAATGCACACCAGAGTTGGAATAAATTTACCATTAGGTTCAACACGATATGATATTGTGATTGAACGCATTGTTACACATCTCGTAATCTTGTGCCCAGGATTGGTCAACCTTGTTCGTATGGATTGCAGAAGAGCAAAATATTCCGACTGATAAAAAGTGTGTTTCAACAACTTTTATGACTTTTACTGATTACTTCATCACACAAAATCATCATTCATGAATTCATCTAAAGCCACTGAATACTGACTTCATCAGGAATTCCCCTTCATCAGTGGTAATGAATCCACCTTTACCAGTTGATGATTACTGATGAATTCACATTCATCGGTGATTACTGATGAATTCACCTTCATCGTTGATTACTGATGAATTCACCTTCATCAGTGATTACTGATGAATTCACCTTCATCAGTGATTACTGATGAATTCATCTTCATCAGTGATTACTGATGAAATCACCTTCATCAGTGATTACTGATGAATTCATCTTCAGTGATTAATGAAGAAGTCACCTTCAACAGTGATTACTGATGAATTCATTATGCTCACTGATTACTGATTAAACAGTGAGTGATTACCGATGAATTGCTGATTTTCATGATCATGACCGATTTGCTCACCATTTCAATGGAACTTTCGAGGAATCTCAGCATGTTTTTTTGCCAACGGCTGGCCGAAAAAGTGACATCCAATTTCAGGACTTCCTTGGTTCCTGGACAGATGACACTTAGTGGAGTGGCGTGAAACCACTTAGCGTCTATCTAATCCATGCCTGATTCAGTTTCCATTCTCCGGAAGAGCGGGGATAATAATTGTTTCTATTTTGGTCCGGCGTGCTTCCACTTTTGATTGACTGACTACTGGTGTAGCCAATGATCCTGTACAGTGCACATTGGCTGTAGTCAAAGCTAATTACGGCATTTGATGTTGGTGATGAATTAGATTGAAATGAGGAGTGAAATCACGTGATAACTACCATCCTGCATTTGATTCTGTTTAATGTCGATTTCCTAGCAACTTTTGTCTGGTACAGGATGTCCTTCGGTAAAAAGAGTGCAGTGGCTTCGCTGTCTAACTGTCTATTTTGATCTCGCTATATTGAAGCTATGACGTCATAGTCGATAACTACACCTGCCAGCCTGGGGATGTGGGCAGTACTAAAGTGTCTGTTGATTTCTAATCCAGTTTCATGTACATGTAATTTAAGTGGACAGTTTCCTACATGTACAAATCCCAAGGATTTCACAGAATTAGCCTTTGTTTTTCACTTCTCCCTCTGCAATTATGGATCTTCTAGGAAATTACTTGAAACCACTTTTGAGGGGTATTGAAAAATGCCTGCAATTCTGTGATCAACGTCTTAAAAGTTATCAGCCTAGTCTAGCAGTCCTTGGGTCATATGAATAAAGACTAGTAAAAGCTTTTACTTGAATATTGCTATACAAATGCACTAGGCAATGCTGTACGAATCTGAAGTAAAAGCATTTGCTAATCTTTATTCATGTGACTGTTGGTTCAACTTCCCAACTAGAAATGCTTGAGATCACTGAGTGTAGTCTGAGATCTTATTTTCATCATTGGCCCTTGCCATTAACTCATACAGTCTATCCTCATTAATGGGGTAAGGTTGTTAGTAGAATTCATTGACATTGCATTTCCTTCCGTTTTGCCACCTGCTGGTCCAACTTTGCCAGTCGTAATGGCGTCCCTGTGATCACTCGCCCAATGTTTCTCCTGGCTGGAATCCCATTCAGTGCCCGCCTGTAGGCGATGAAGTAGAAAACCATGTCCCACATTGATGAATTGGAAGGCGTGTAATTGTGACGTGCGGTAAAAATGTTCTTTTATCACGATGTAGGCTTCAATTCAGCTCGTGTCAGTGTTTTCCTTCTGTTCGTCAATAGTTACCACGTAATTCCAAGCGTGTTGGAGAACCCCTGGAAGGGAACCACGTCACTACCTGGGTTTCTGCCTCACACAATATCCTGCGCCATACATGTTCCCTTTCATTAAAAACTTGGAACTTTTCCTCGGAAGTGTGCCTCTGTAGATTTCATCCAAAGCGTCGGAAAAAATACATTTCCATCGCTAAATGTCAAAGTCATTGCGTGATGTTACTAAGTACGCTATTGATCTAAACTAATGATTGCTTGAATCTGAATATTAGCATTTGTGATAATATGATGGAATATTGGGCCCTGGAGGGAGTTAGCAGCACAAGAGCATTATTGATATGAAAGGCAGATCGGTCAAACTACTGCTGTAAGGTAGACTGCAAGTCCATACTTATCTGACATGTCTGAATTACTTCACCAGTGTGAGCACTGCCTTCACACTGGTGAGGTACATGTACAAGTACATGTACTAATCATGCTAATCGTAATTAGAATTGTAACTTTAAATACTCATGTTGTTTCTTCTCTTCTTCTCTTTTCATATCCATTTTGATGCAATATCAGGTAAGTGAGAATTCTGACAAGTTCATGTACTGAAATATAAAGCTAAAAAGTGTTCCATGTGGAGATAAGTGCTTAGAAAGTAGTACCGGTGCTAAAACCTTAGGCCCAGTTGCACCAGCTATGACCTCTACTAATATGATTTGCCATTACAATTTGACGTTGAGAACGACTTTGAGGTTAGCTTGAGCACAAAGTCTACCTTAAGTGTGACTGGTGCAACCGGGCCTTAGTGTTGCACAATATTGGTTCAAGTCCTGACCTAGAGTTTTCATGACATGTCCATGTCTGTTAGTCACTAGTGCCACTGCACAGATCCACGGTGACCTCAACAGGTTGTTCCAGATTTTAGGCACTTGGTGGTGCCCCCATCATAGTTGATGGCGCCCCATCATAGTAGTGCCAGAATTCTGTGACTTTACATCATACATGTAGTTGTGGGGGCGCCACCATCCTGATGCATACAGTGGGTCTCTTTCACTCTTCTATAGGAGGACCAACAGGAGAGGCTGGACCCCAGGGGCCTGTTTCATAAAGTGACTTTAAGCTAATGGTACCTTTAACCAATTGGAAAATGCATTGAAGTCAATGGTACCATTAGCTTAAAGTCACTTCATGAAACAGGCCCTAGCAATGCCTGAATTCTTTTACAACAGCGATTTTGGTGTATAAGGAGTTCAGACTTGCGGTGAGGCGCGATGCGGTTGGACATTGGGAAATACGGGCATGGTGAAACCCGCCCGCGTTGCACCTCACCGCATGGCGCCGCAAGTTCAATGTGCACGCACTTTAAGCATCCCGGTTCTCCTTATGCTATCCCGCTTGGATCTCTGCTCATGCTATTTTGATTGACATGATTGTGGTACAGAAATCGTATTGATTTGGATACATTGTTCGCGTAGGCAATCAGGTGTGAGGACCAAAACAAATATTTGAAGGTACTGGAAATCAATACGAAAATGAAGAAACTTAATCAATGACTGCTGTTTCGAGAAAATGGTGAAATTGTATCGAGTCTACAGTAATCAATATTCAAGTGTCAGTGTCCTGTTATCTGGTATGGTGAATTGGGATTCATTGGAAAAACTTGCAGGTCAGAATTTAATAAATTCGATCCACAACTTTTTTGGCCAGTCAAACGTTTCAAGTCTGAGGGCAACGGAGTCATATTGTGCGGGAAACTGCGGTGCTTCAGGTTTGAAATCTGCAGGAGCTCATCAGTTTTAAAGCTCCTCAAAGGCTTGAGGAGAGCTGGTCACACTTGTGAAAGTTGATGGTCAGTTACTTCAAGGATGCTGAGGAGCGTGGTCAATCGAGCTCCTCGGCGCATTTAGCGGGCGCACAGGGGCGTGAGCGTGATTGCGCCCATCTTCGTGAAGCACTGGAAACAACATGTACAGTCCTTTGATCATCGACATGGTCAGCAGTGGTCCATCTTTTCAAATATTCCCTCCGCCGATATCGAGGTCAACTCCATCTACTCAAATCTGAGGCAAATAACAAATAACTATCTGAAGGTCGGGTTGATTTTCTTCATGGAACCTTTGTACGTCGTGCCATTCATTCCACTTAAAATCTATTGATTAATCCGCACCCCCTAATCCGTGGATATTGTCTCTGCCTTGAATAGACAACCTGTCTCATGATGGGCGAATGGAGACGAACCCGGTAAATAATTTATCCTATCATGTTACTGATCGTCACGAGTCTGATGGCGAGAATGCCGACAAATGTGTGCATCATGAACTCGAGGGAGTTGCACCAGTGACTCCTTCTTTTGACTTCAAGCTTCCACTCATGTAATTGGCTATTACCATTTTCCGATGTACATGTATGCTGCCTGAAGACTGAGCGCTTTGCCCATGGGTTGTGTGTCTGCGATCTTTAAACCATGTTTTAGAAGGCACGCCGAATATTATCATCTTAGCTGACCTAAGGATTTGATGCATGAAATACTCAAAATGTGACCCGTGACAGCAAAATGAGTCGGAATGGGCACAGAAGAAGACCCAAGGTGAATCAACGAATCATCAGTTTGTTGATTTCAGCATTGTCTACCCATTGTGAAATTTGGCTTTGTCCATTTCTGTAATTGTTCTCTGGTGTCATCTTGGGTCTTCTTTCCGGCACATTCTGACTTATTTTGCTGCCGGGTCCCAAATAATGACTAAGAAGTTGAGAGAACAAAGTGGCGACTGGCAGAGAATCCGACCCTGGCAGTCGAGGCCAACGCTCTTGCCACTGCAATACCGCACTCCCTGCATGTGACAAGCTAACGATGACACGGCATGGTCGTTCTTCACCCCGCATGCCTGCGCTATTCCCTCGTCACTTTTAGAGTAACCTTGTTACCAGCGTGGCGCTATTTTGCGGAAGTGGACGAGCAATTTGTAAAACTTGCCTACTATCAATGTCACTCATTAGGCATGATGAGAATACAAGAGAACCCATGGGGTTGGAAATGACAAGACACTACAAAAATGTCCTTTTGCCTTGTGAAGAAATCTTGATGGCTTTTTGCTCTCTCGTGTGAATGCTGGTGCTGGCTGCTTCGCCTTTAGACCAGAAATACACCGATTTCACATCTCGCACGATCGCAGCGCCACTTCCAGTAAGGGCAAAAATTTCCTGTATCAAGGTTGAATTGTGCACATTGGTTCCAAATGCCAGCACCAGGGGATGGATCCCTGGCGGCGATATCTGGAACCAACACGTGTTTTTCAACCTCGATCTAGGAAATATCTGCCTTACTCCTGGTAGTGAGGTTGAAAACGGAAGTGGCCGACAGAAATTCTACCAGGGGCACTGCGATCGTGCGAGATGTGAAATCAGTGTATTCCGAAAGCTAGGGGCACACGGACGGACAGTACACACAGTGTCATTTGGGTTGGGGCACACGGACAGATAGTACACACAGCATCATTTGGGTTGCAGCCAAATTGGCTGAGAGCAGAGTATCCTGCATAACTTCGGGTATTAAAGTTCGAACGCAAACTGTCATGTCTTCAGCCACATTAGACGGTCGTTGCGAATCGTTTCTAATCCGTAAAGTAACTTAAATGTCGTTTGACTGCAGGCCCTACAAAAAAATAACGTGCTCATTTTGAATATCTTGAAGCTGAGAAGCTTATGCGACTTGATGGATATTTCTGAGCGAGGCAGGGGCTTTGGATAAAAGGTCCATATTTATCATTAGGTTCCGTGATGCATGAAGGCTGATTCATTCCACAGCCGCGGCATAATAGTATTGATCGGCCATGAGCCCGAACCGTCGCCATGGTATAGCGGAATGCCGCACAATTCATAACAAATATTGTGCCTTGTCAATCACGCGTGGAAAAAAATGTCCTAGCGGACAATAAAGACAGGAATTCTAGCTTCGCCATGATGTTCTGCTAATGAGAAATCATAAAACATGACACAGAGAGCTGATGTCGTTATCCCCACTGCCTGGCACGCTCGAAGCTGACGCAAACTTCTTTTTTGCCCGTTCAGAGCGCTGGTTGTCGAAGCAAAGGTAACTGATGGTGCCAATACGTCCACGTTGATATCTTTTGAAGATAAGGCCGGTGAGTTTGGCACTTTCCTTTACCATTTGGTTACAGCAGGAAGGTGGTGAAATTGTGGGTTGACAGCAGAGAGCTGCCAACAAAGAGCTGCTTTCCAGGGACAGCTTAGAAGTAACATCTGAATGTTTCTTTCGAGTGGCTTCCAGTCGTAGATGCATGAGAGCTCCCTTCAGGCATGGATCCAAGGCTTGGGGTGCATGACTCCCCATTTTGGCCAACAGATCTGTAAAATCGACCGTGAAATTTTGGAATTTGGAGCAATTCTTTGGAATTCAGCGCAGATTTCAATGTTTAGCAGCAGAGGGCGCCCTCTCTTTTCCCAAATGCTGGATCCGCCCCTGCCCTTGGATTATCACAGGAACAGACCTACTCCTTTTTGGCCAGGATCATGGCCCGTATCCTAGAAGCCTCCTTAGCTCAAAGGTCCTCTTTGATCTTTTGTATTCTGCCCTGCAAACAATACCTAAAGGTAAACCTTAGACTAAAGGAAGCTTATGGAATACGGCCCCATATCTTGGTGTCATGTCTTGGTCATGTCTTGATGTCTTGGCGCCATCTGGTTGCATGTTCTTTGGTGGAGTTGCTGAACTTGCCTTCTTGGCAGGTTTCTCCATCAAAACGTGCTCCTCCAGGTGAGAGATGTTGGCTTTCTGTGGCAACGAAGCCATATCCTTTATGGGCGTCCTTTGCGTCGCTGGTCAAGGCGTAAGCAGCAAGGAAACCAACAATGGTGAATTGCAAGGAGCCACGGTGGTGTAGTGGTTCGGGCCTCCGACTAGCGGTCAGAGGATCCCGGGTTCGAATCCCGCTGCTGGCGTGAGACTTTGGGCAAGTCTCTTTGCCTTAATGGCCTCTCTCCACCCAGGTGTATAAATGGGTACCGGTCGGAAATGCTCAGATTGTATGCGCTGAATGAGCAGCTCATCTGAGTTCTACTGAAAGGTTTCAGGATAGACTGGGGTTAAAGTGTGAAGTCGGATGACACCTCTACCGTTGTTGATATCAGACTATAAACCCAAACTTTAACTTTTAACTTTAAATTGCCCATCAAGAGCCAACTGGTGCAAGAAAATGCTCGCGTGATGAAGCACCTGTACTCTTCCCACTTCCCCTTTAAAAATTTACCTCCATGCTGTGTTTACCCATGCTGTGTTTACAGCGGGGTACGCTGATGGAAGTCACCTAATGGATGCTGTTTTCTGTATGTGTCCCAAATCCCTATTGATTACGATAAATTCAACTGCATGCACCAGGTGGTTGCCTTTTCCTAATACGACTTCAGGATTATGAAATTCTTCAGCGGCAAAGTTCAACAACCACATGAATTTTAGTGGTTATTCTTTTGACTTGACTAATGGAGAGTGAGAGAGAATGTAAATCCTCATTTCTCTTATCATACCACACAGAAGCTTATCGTAGTTGGAAATGAACGTTCCACCCATGGGATGTCTATTGAAAATTGAAATTTTTAACTTTTTCCTGGCACCTTTCTGCTGATAATGAAATGGGAATGGATCTATTCGTTCTTAACAACAACAAGCCTTTTATGATTTTCCACAGAGTTTGATAGAAATTTCAATTGGATACAATGGTTGCCAAGCAACTGACAGGTTCTTAATAATGTCAACCTATCATTCTTCCTAAGAGTATGCACTCTTACTTTCTTTACTCTTTCTCTTCAAAGAGCGTTTTTTGTTTGTTTCTTAAAATTTTTTCTTGTTCAATGATTATGACATTGGGAATCCTTGAAAAATGTTTGTGACTGATGTTCTGGTTGCTGTGGTAAGAAGAAGCATTCTGATCCATGGGCAATTTTGGTCTGCTTTGTGAAAATGAAGCAGACGATATGACTGAACAGGGTTTCCGCCGGAAATTTTTTTCACGGTACTAATTTCTTCAAAATCGGCAAAATTCCCATGAAATTAAAGAAAATGGCCCTTTTCTGTTCCTTTGAGGGTACTACCATAGTACCCTTAGTACCTTCTGGCGGAAACACTGCTGAACAGCCCTGGCCTGACTTGCTTGTAACTGGTCTTTTTGCCATCCCATGTCTATCTATATGAGAAAAGTTACCCACAATATCACGCATATCAACACAAGAGTTCTGATCTCACACCTACACTGACCCACACCATGAAAGTCTGGGTGTAATGAGTTTCAATTAGTGCTGTGACCCAGAGTTTCAAGTTTCCTAAGTGGCCTAATGTGACTGGTTAGGTTGATTTGTCTGTCGTTGGTGATGCCAATCTACAGCGCGTTTTGCTCTTTTTGTGGCCACTTGCGGCCTCATTCTGCTACTGGATTACACCACTGTTAAACTCTGTTCTGCGATTTCATTGCACTGAAGTTCACACTCTTTTCCACATTTGTTGTAAAATTTGGTGTTGGCCTGATGGGAGCTGAATCAAGAGTTGGAAAAAAAGCTTTTGGGTTATTTTAGGTGAACTCCTCCACAGTTTCAAACTGCCACCCACTCCATTACCATGCTCTGAAACTGTTTCAGTTGATGTGATCCTCAAAGTATCACTAATAGATGGCGTTAGCTGTCCGATTCAGGGAATCCCTGCTGGAAATCTGCCGCAAGTATGAATATACATAATTTGAACACATATCTTAGCCAATCAGAAAGTGTGTTTTGGGGGCGTCGGTTAAACTTCTGATGATGGCTTCTGATTGGATCCCTTGTCAAACAGCGCCATCTATTGATGATCTTCCACTTTTGGAGCCAATCATGCCAGTATTTAGTGGGTCTATTTACCTATGGTCAACTGAACACTAGGGATGAGTTTAGATTTTAGGGGGGCAGTGCACTAGGCTCCTGGTACCTCATGATGCTGCTGCATCAAAATGAGACAATCATGCCTGACTGCCCGATGTGCTAGAACGGGATGATCGAGTCGTTATTGCATTACCAGATTCCAAATCATATCAGCAAAGAGAAATGTATGGACAGTACACACGCTTGATCAACAACCACAGATATCATCCTAAGTCACTTTTCTGTCAGACGCAGCCTTTCTTCTTTATAATGTGACCAATACCTTAGGCAAATGTGGACAAAACCTGCCAAATGTCAGATAACATTCCCAAATTCTTTCTCCCAAAGAAAATATGCGTACAATTATGTCAAAACTAGGCTCGGAAATGATAAAGCTGTGATCTTCTTCTCATTCCTCGCAGGCATTGTTACAGCCATGGAGAAACCATTTGATTTAATTGTCGCATGGACAAATGACTTGATAGACTTACTGACTAGCAGCCTCGGGTTTATAGGCAAATGGAATGTTCACTCTTTGAGGATCGACTGGCTGGTGATTGGAAATATTCATCTCAAATAAAGCAATACAGGTAAACTTTCTTCAATCATTGGTAAAGGTACTGTCACACTGAAGTAGTTCTCAAAACGTCCTGCCCCGTCCTAAAAAATCGTAAAACGGGCAAGAACGTGTAACGTTGGCCAAATAATGCCTTGAAGTTCTGGAGCACCCTTCCCGTCCATGCCCGTCCAC
>NMRB01001975.1:81897-96268 GCA_002633025.1 Notospermus geniculatus | reverse complement strand
AGAGTGAAGACCATACTCATGGAGGACATCCCCGTAATGATTGACATGAAACTAATGAATGCTGTCACGATCACCTGGTGCCTCCCCAGCTCCCCCAAACGTCGAAGAACGTCATCAAAATGCATCGTGGTGGTCAAGTACTGGAACGAGG
The DNA here is from genome assembly GCA_002633025.1 of Notospermus geniculatus. Taxonomy (NCBI): domain Eukaryota; kingdom Metazoa; phylum Nemertea; class Pilidiophora; order Heteronemertea; family Lineidae; genus Notospermus; species Notospermus geniculatus. The sequence continues at coordinate 96,117 of NMRB01001975.1, read as the reverse complement.
AAGATCGTCAGCGAATCGGATTTTGCCCGATCGTCGTCACCACAGCAGCTCCGAGCTTGGCTGTCGTCGTCAGCAGATAGCTTTGACCGTCGTCAGCAGCAGCTGCAAGCTAGACTCCTGTCTCAGCATATACCGGTAACTTGAGGAGGTCGTCGTCAGCAGATAGCCTTGACGGTCATCAGCAGCAGCTACAAGCTAGACTCCTGTCGTCAGCAGGTACCGGTAACTTGAGGAGGTTGTCGTCAGCAGATAGCTTTGACGGTCATCAGCAGCAGCTACAAGCTAGACTCCTGTCGTCAGCAGGTACAGGTAACTTGAGGAGGTTGTCGTCAGCAGATAGTCCACATTTCCCAGCCCTGCCATGCACCGGACTGTTTCGTCTTCTTCAATGTCCTCAAATATGTCCTAGTATCCATTGCAGAGGAAGTTCGGTGTCTCTTCTATATTTTCCATTCCATGGCTCCGGCCACGTCAGCTGTCCACACTCGGAAACAACCGATCCGTCCTTCACTTCGTATGTGCATTGAACCCCTTGTCGCTACCGTAATATGGCACGGCCTAACCTGTCAGCCATGGAGGATTTCCTTTATTGCCTAGTGGTTAGCGCGTTGGCCTCGGCGCTAGAAGGTAAGCAATGTTGAGCGCGATCAGTACGTGGACAAGGCGACCGGCGCGTATAATACAGTATGCCAAGAGCATGAGATGGACCTCGACCCGTTACGCACGGGCCTGTGATTTGACCAGGAAATAACCGGTAGGCCAGTGACCCATGGTGGACTGAGTTTGATAACGTTTCAGAACACGTGGAAATACGGATTTTTCATTGATTATAAACTTCGCGAGTGTGATAGATGGGCTGGAGACCATTTTGAGATGACACTGATCCATCGGCCGGCGGCGCCAGGAGTAGCGAAGCGATGTCCGACAGTTGAAGCATCGGCTGAGAAAAGAAATGGAGGACCCGCATCAAAATCCAAGAAAACATGGGAGCCCCACCCCACCTCACCCCTCCCCCAGCACGGCCCAGTGTATGTTACAGGCTGCATACTAGGACCCATGTAACAGCGTCGGAGAAATCGACGCGTTCCTATCCGCTGACCGATAGTCCTCGTAGTGCGACCGTTGCTAAGCAACCACGAAGTGAAATGGACAAATCCAAGGCTGACGANAATGTGTTCCATTAGCAGCAGGTAGCGCCCGAACATCGCATAATTGGAGTTGACAAGCAAGGTTTGCGCATGCTTCATTAGCTCGATCTCTTCGTAATGAATTTTTATGCACCGTGATTCCCAAGACAACACCGTTGATCAGCGATAGGTTCGTACATTATGGAACATGGGCACGGTGATTGTTGATTAGCTGTAATGCTATGTCATATTTGGTGAAAAGAATCGTGCTGATGTGACAGGCGTTGCGCGATGAAGGCATGTTCTTATACCATTCTGAGAGGAGATGGAATTGCTTCAGATTTTTCCCGTTTCTTATCTCGAGTGCATAGATGGCGTATTGTGCCTGGCATTGTCTGCTCATGTGAGGTGGTTTATCGCCTTCACGTTCTGAGATTTTACCGTTGAAAAATTTAAAGTGAATCGACAGCGGATTTTGTTTACATTTGGCTGGTGTTTGTAAACACAAAATTCAGCCAATCAAAATGCACGAAAATTTCTTTGTTGACATTCTGGAGAAGTTTGTTTACTTTTTTCCTGAAAATTCGTCCCCTTTCAAATTCTATTTCTAAATCAAATTTTTTCGCTATCGATTCGCTTTAATCTATCGCATTTAGTAAAACTGGTGAAATGATCATTGAGAGAAATTGTGCGAAAAAATGTTTTAGGTTCTGAGTCTTCTCTGCTTCGTCAAAGCACGACTCCAATAATCAGCAATAATCTGATATTTTGACCTTGACCTGTAGCTCATCAATGAACGAGCTGTGTCTTGCACTTCATTGATCTTACAATTGATCATGGCCTGTCCAGTTTACTGACATCTACACCAGTAAATCATCATTATTTCACATTCCATGGCTGGAGCAAATGAAGCTTTGGAAATCACCAGGACCAGACTTATGAAGAACTCGTGTTCCCATTTTACTTGCAGTCAGAATCCATGCTGATGTTGTAAACATTCCTCAAGTGTAAGATTACTGTTACCTATTTAAAGAAGCCCAGTTGAAAAAAATTCACTGAACCAAACACCTTGGCATTTCAAAAATATTCTGAGTTTGAAATGTTTTGCATAAACAGAGCGGATTTGTTAAGATGACTTGCCTCACCTCAATCAAACCTCATAATCTTGTGGCAGCTATGAAAAGGTTCCTCTTAATGAATTCCACCAGGCTTGCTTTTAATAAAAATATGAAATGGCTGCTCGTTTGAGTGACACCAGAATTTAATAACCGAATGAAGTCGAGTGTGTAATGGAATTATTCCGGCCTTGGCTGCCAGAAAACCAATTTGGCAATTTGATTGGTTCGCGGTAACTAAGGACAAGTAAGGCGGGGGTAACGCCAAAGAACACATCATTGGATCTGCACATAAGAATATAAGTAAGATGCTTCCACTGGATTTGACAAGAGGAAGAACTGTTTACACTTATTTGTTGATGGTTGCTCTTTAAAGGAGCACGGTGTGCGATCTCTAATGGGTAATTTGACTGCTGACTAGAGGGAGCCATCTAGTGGCAGCAAAACGAACTACAAAGATCATTACAAAGTGTATGTAGTAAATCGGGTCCATTCGCCAACAACGTACCGGGTAGTTAGTCCCTGGGTTGGAGAGTGGCGCGGTGGCACCGGCTGTTGAGAAAAAGTGGCAATACCGGGCTCCTTAAGATGAGCTTTGGCCAAATACTAACATTTTAGTCTGTGCAGTATGTTGCACAATTGACCTCCCTTCCGCACCGCGCACCATCCGCGTACCATATGCAGCATCATGCGCATACTTTCCTCATATCTTCCGTGGACGTCGTGCGCCATCATGGAAGGCACACAGTGAAGACGTAACGTCATTCGCCCATGGTGCATGGACGTCACGCAGAAGAGACGTGTGACGCACTCTGTACCATACGCAAAGAACTGAAGCATACCATCCGCGTGACGTCCAGGGAGGGACGTACCAAGGTCAGTTGTGCAATGTACTGTAACTCGTGATGGCAACTGACTTGATGTTGCAGGTGCTGACACTGTTCCAACATCTTGGCCCTTGAAGCTTTGACAGTACTGCTTCCTTGGTTTGTTCCTTAAAAATGCCAAGTCAGAAGGAATTTTATGGCTTTACACTGGTGATGACTGTGGACCCAACACATATTACACACAGAGTAAGGCATTATCGCCTAAAGTGCAAGCTTTCTTGTACCCATCTTCACTATTTTGGAAGAAAAATCTGGGAATTGCTGAATGATTCTCTCAAATATCATCTGTGTGTAGGTTACGCCTTTGAAAGGTCTGGCAAGGAATCAAAACCAGGCCTTTAACAGCACTCTTCAATCAGGTGATCTGCCTTTCCCACTCAAAGCTTTTCAATAAAATTCTGCTGCACTCCATGGTGGCATGTAGGCCTACCTGTGAGCAGAAGTTTACCTTCCATTTGAAGAATTCTTCAAATGTTTTGACTGATATGAATAGGTCATGATAATTTTTTTCTTGGAGAGGCTAAGCTACCTCCAGTTAGGCTACTGAAACAGCCTACATTCAGGTCCTATACAGATACATTATGCACCAGTACATAGTCTATTCATGCCTCACCTGTGTTGTCAACAAAATTTTTGGAAAGATATTTCAAACTTACAAATGGAAAGTCTATGTAAGTATGCAAATCTCCCACTCGGCTGCCAATTCCTGCACAAGGTGGGTTTGATGCTCCGTGCTGCACAACAAGGTGATCCAAGGTGAACTTCAGATGGAAGAAAAGGCCTAGGCCTACCATATTGTGCACAATCTCAACTCTTATGATCACAAAATGACCAAAGAATAATATTGTGACTAATTTTTTAAAATCGAAAAAAAAAGTTCAGCTAACCAGATTCTGTTCCTACTATCAACAACTTTCTGTAAACCTGACAGACGATCTCACCTGAGTGGCGTGTGCAGTAAAGTACATTCGGGCTACTACAACCGTTGTATACATCATCGTGTGTATACAGTGCCCTGTAATTCCTGCATTTCGCCAATGCGGAACATACTTTTATCCAGCAATGTCATTTCATGATTCACTTCCTGGACTGGTATTGAAAACCCACCTATTTCTCAAATCTAGAATTGGATATGGGGTATAGTGTTGCAAAGTCTCTAGTCCAATGGAAATGGTGAAATGAAAGGCAAACACTACCAGTGGTCAAGAGTGACATGATCTTTTTCCCTGGGTGTGCCTTGCACTCTTGTACAGTACAAGAGAAATACGTTTCAGCCCAAGTTGACTGCAGTTTTAATATCTCTACAGGGGAAAGTGAAGTTGCTTTTTCCGGTAGTCTTTCCTCGACTGATCCTCATCTGAAGTTTGATCATGTGGCAAAAAAAGTGGTAGCATATTGGGTGAGCAAAAAGCTGTTCAAAACGTACTGGAGAATGACTTTGTCTGTAGCCTTCGGGAGTTAAACCTCTGACGGCTGATTCAGACAACATTCTTTACTCGAATCACCAGGAGAGCTACTGCTACTAACTACAGTGGCGCCTGTTAGCAGGGCTGATATAAGGCCTCTTTTATTAGACGTGGGTCTCGAAAAACGTGGATTTTTCTAATAGGCGGAAGTGCGGCTCTATATCACTGTTGAGGTATAGCCAGTTCGAGGAAGTTGGGCCCATAGTAAACATGTGCATCTGCTGCAAGATGAGTTATGATGCGCCACATGGCTCGGCATTACTTCTATCTATTTATCCTTCTTCTCTGTTTACCGGAATAATATTGTTTATGCATTTTTTTCATGGCATGAATAGCGGCATATCTCAGTGAGATCGAGATTATCCGCGAATAACTTGTCATTCCACAAAAGTTCTGCTTACTATAGTATGTTGTTGCTGTGTATCGCGCAGTCGTGGTTAGAGAATATGAGAACGGTGTATGTGCACTGGGTTTGGAAAGAGGAGAAGATAAGACCTAAGCGACTATTGGAAATTTGATGGTGACAGAGAGATTTTTCAGATCAATTAGGTCAACAAAAAACCTGGCGAGTAATCTTGCGGCTTGACTGTGGCTGGCCACAAAGAATTCTTTTTATGGCATCTCATTTGTACGGGCTGTGGTAGTCTTCATCAGCCATGCATGCCATCAGCAACGTCTTATATTATTTGGTGGGATTACGTCAGGCTATGTATGTTTCCTAACGCTGTCCTACCTGAGAAGTTTTTGTACGTTTTTCGTGAAATGTACTTTAACCAGTAGCATTATTCATTATTGTAACCCGAGTGATGCTTTTAATAGTTTTCACTAAGTCCTACTTTTCCGTGTCGTGACTAAAGTTGCCATCCAATATCAACCGTAGTGCCTCGTTTTAGAATTTCGATCAATTTGCTGATAAATAGACTGTCATCAAATCTTTCGATGAGACCGATATTTCCTCCTCAACTCAAATGTCTCTCATTAAATATTGAAGACACCATTACACGGTTTGTATAGTATTATAGAGTGGCGATGTTCGTACCTTGAATCAGATTTCTGTCTTACCTGGCTCAAGTGGACAAGAACTGATCTAAGAGCGCAGGGCTCGGGAGGTGGCTGTCATGGTATCCATGGATACCAGACTTCTTTTCAAATACCAGTGACTCTCCAGGCTAATGCCTGCTATTCTGAGAACTGTGATCACATTTTTTAGGACATGAAGGTTAGTATCAATATGCAAAATAGATCATGGACTTCTTTGTCGTAATTGGATGGACCGTACAAATTCTGCATACCGTAAGTTTCTTAATATGTACTGGTGTAGAAGCCTAACGATAGATCATCATGATCAAATGGCCAGGTCTGTGGATCTTCCTGCAAATTCTAACCACACTATAGCTGTGGTTACACTACATAAATCCCCGTGCTTACCCTATGGATTTTGCGGTTACACCTATAAATAGAAGACCTGTGTCTGAAATCCCCATGCTTATTAGCCCCAGTGAGCTCGAAGGGGCTATTTTAGACACGGGTACTTTATGTAGTGTAACCGCGAAATCCCGTGTCTACCTGTAGTTCCGAGCACCCCGACAGACGACGATGCAAATCGTTGAGTCATGCGCATGCGTATAGGCTGTTTCACGCCTCCAGTAGCCACTTGATTACAGAGAGTTGCCTACATGTACATGCAGTGCCCCTATCGCCGGGTTAGGGAACTTACTACCAATTGCATTTTAAGTACCCTAGTGTAACCGCTCACCGTGTCAACGCCGTGTTTTTTTCTGGTTCGGAAAAAAACGTGTCTCAAAAAGCACGGGGATTTTAGATAGGTGTAACCACGGCTTGTGTTGTGCCCTTGCAAATTGCCTGTGGAGATCTCTCGGTTTCGGCTGCCCCTTTCTTGCCACCAATTTCTTACCATGCAGTTACAAAGAATGGCAGGGCATTGACTGATTTCAGGCATGTCAGGGTATGTGTGTATACACCCTAAGCAGAAGGAATGAGAGGGTTGGTCTGTTGAATACAAAAATCCTGTTGTCAAAATTGATGACAATATCAATGGGTCAAGCTTTTCCATTCATCTGGTGAGACGTTTCCTAGGGTTCATGGGACATTCACGTGAACGTGACACCACTCTCCAGACCTACCAATGACATCATGCAATTGGAAGATTTTCGTTGCTTAGGCGGAGCGGAAAAAATCGACCAGGTCCAGGGGTACAGATTGATCATCCTCGGATCAATGAGAAAATGACATGAGGTGTACGCTGGTCTTGATCATCTCGTCACGGTTTTCATCCAGTGATCGATGTGACCAGGTATAGATGGAATTGAACATGGTTGATCGATACCGAGAGTGCACGATCCTTTTAACCCCTGTCTGTTGTTTTTGCGATAATCAGTGTGACCCTTCGTGTGAAAGGGTCAAAAATGATCCAGCAACTGGTTGAAACTTTTTATCTTTACGTTTTACTTAGCCCTGCAGAAAATCGCAGTTGTAAGGTCACAGAGACCTGGCTTTGCCACTGGGATCTAGCTCCTCCAACATTATCATCAAAGGTGTCAGTGTCAGAACTTGGTTTTGAAGATCAACAGCCTGCTTGTGGTCAGTAATGCCAACCATCACCAACAGTAGGAGCTGGACCCCGGCAATGCTACACTCCTCACGCAGTGGTTTGTTTCGCTCCATACCTACGCTTCACAAACCACTGCTTTGAATGGCCGGTATTCTGCCGATTTACCGCCAGATGGCACCACTACTGTTCCCGCTGCCGCGCTGGAGAAAGTGTTTTAGGATTTTGCTCAGTTGCAGCCTGATGGCGGGCGCTGATTGGTTGGACAGTAGTGGTGCCATCTGGCGGTAAATCGGCAGAATACCGGCCATTCGAAGCAGTGGTTGGTGAAGCGTAGGTACGGAGTGAAACGAAACACTGCGAGAGGAGTGTACGGCAATGCCAGACCTCTGTGACCTTACAACTGCACGATTTTGGTGTATTCGCTTGCTTAGGTTACAAAATCGTTCACAAAGATGCTATGAACTCTCATATGATGCTGATTTAATTGAATTCACGAATCTGTTCTAACCCAAGTCTGTCATACACCATTGTGTTTGGTGCATTTGAAATGTATCCTTTGACGAATCTACCATGAAATCAACATTTCATGAATTATGATCCATGTTGGCGTCTTTCTTACAATTTCACCATCTAACTTGTATTTGATGTGGAATTCAATTACATTTCTGATCCAAGTTACCATGGCGGAGAGGTTGACTTCTAGCCTCCGGGGAATAGAAAACTTGTCACTCTTAGCCTGCATTTATAGATAGTTTTTAAGCCAAGGTCACAGGGATGAGCTGGCAATTAAAGGATCAGCATCTAAACTGAGGAATACGTATTTGCAAATGGGGCATTTCTAAAGAATTTGCTACCCACATGTCCCTTGCATTAGGCTAATACTTCATCAGTGTCGTGGCCGCTTCCTGAGGCAGGGGAGTACACCGTCATCATGCATTCTTGGCGAGGATATTTCCCGATGCGGGTTNATGAGTTGTCCTTTATAAGCATGATATAGATCCATCGTAACATGATGAGAATCAAGTGTACATTCGAGGGTTCCTCTATATGGTTAGCGAGAAATGTTTTCGTGGATGTTCGGTTGTGTTTTATTGGAGCAAATCTGGTCTGCGGAACATTCTGGATGGCTACATCTCCGCATGCACACCTGCAACGACCAAAAAAATGGTTAACAAGCATGTTTGTTTTATCTTCCCCGCTGAATGGAATTCTTGGGCTGGCGGAGAGTGAGAGGTTCGGAGTATGTTATTGCGTGGAACAGCCATTCCATAGTGAGTGAGATATGCCCTTGGCTCTGGCTAGCAGTATTTTATATCACATAACTGCTGCCGAATACATCACAAGCTGTACAAGATTGTTTTATTCGTGCAATAAAGTCTTCCGTTTTCCCTGTTATGTTTACGCTTTAGCTCACCTGGGTGAGCTTGTACCATACTGCATTGTCTGTCGTCCAACAAGATTGTCCGTATAACACGGGCACACTTCTAAACTGTCTGAGCTTTTGACTCCTAACTTCAAATACATGTACCTCAGGGTCATCAGTCTCCACAGACCATTTTGGGTGGAAATTTGGCCACCAGGGGGCCAAATCCAAAAACTTGAAAGTGGAATTCCACCTTACCCGCTGGTTGGATCCTCACCAAATACTTATCACTGATACATCTGACAAGGATACACGATATGTAAATGGGAGTTTTGATTTGACCTACTTTTCAAGGTCACAGAGGTCAAAGTTCAAAACATTCTCCTGCATCAAGTGAAAATTAGAACAAAGATCGCATCGCTCTTCTCATGTTTTCACTTTTGTTGTACAAAAATGTTGAAGGCAGCAATGTTCTTCTTTCTGCTTTGATGATTGCTTCTCAGCATTATTCTTCCTGTCTTCTTAAATAAAGACAAATAAGAATTCATTTCTTTATTTCAAGCCACTTATTCATTTCAACCAGCTAGCGACCCTATGCTCTCGTGGCATGGTTGATGAGCTGTCGTACCTTCTCTCCTTTGTACCCACGTCTTTTATCTCCTCTTAAATTACAGACCCTGAAGTATACCGGATTTTTCCTGGGTTAATGAACTTCAGATGCCGTTGGGGAAAATGAAAGGAATTTTCTTCCAGTATCATACAGATGCTTTGTGAACGTGGCTGTGACACATAAAGCATTAGAATGGCAAGGCAGGATACTTCGACTGTGGAGATAAATCTCGAAATTGGATTGGGAAATGGGGAAAAAATGTCGAGGTTTGATTTGAACGACTTCACCATTGTCAAGCTGACTATTCAAGTTGGATGCTGCCGTGCATTACGCTTGAGCTAGTTCTAATAATGCTGAAGTAAACTGATAGCTACCTGCCTCTCTCTGTGTGCATCTTTAGCATCAGATGATGTGCGTTTGACTTATTTGAACGTAATGCGCATTTTCCCAAGAAATCAACATTTTCTTGAGATTTTTCTTGACAAGTTTATTGTAGGGGAAATTATTTGAAAAAGAATTGTTCATCCGTGCTTTTGAATGCATCTTCAAAGGTGTTCAGAAGTTTTCAGCACAACAAGATGACAAGATGCTGGTACAAAGAGTGATGTCAATTCCATCGCTGCAGTACAACCTTGTACGTTACACGTCGATGCTGTGGGGGACATGGGGGAGGATCTCCTGCCCGTCTGTGATAATCTCCTAAATGCTCTATAGGAGTGGGCGATTGATAAGTTGCTGATGAGATGTCTAAGCCTAGGATTATTTTTAAACAGGAATTTTGGCCCTTTCCCAAGTCAACTTTTATGAGCGTTTGCGTCTCCTTGCAGCTGTGACTGGCTAGCTATGAATCATAAGGTCTGCATCGTGTACCAGTCGAAATGCCATGCTGTTTATCTGCTACTTCATCTTGCTAAACTTGTATATTAGTAATGAGCTTATAAAAAAATTGATGATAATCCAAGTTACTTACCAGCTCCAGCCAATAACAACCACGGTGAATTTGGAACTGACTTCTCCTGTGACTCAATTTGTTTTATCTGCTTGGGCAGTGCACACGGTCAATGTGGGCCTCTTGGAAATGAAGTTACGGTATCGTCTAATGGAAATATAAGGTATTGCTGTCATATCGGCTAATTACGAAATAACTTGCTTTATATATGAACCGTAAAATACAAATAAGTGAGTGGATAGAAGGTATAGAACCTCGTGGCATTTGGGTTAAGTGAGACAGCTAAGTTCACAATCCAAACATCGTGAATGAGACTCGAGTGGCCAAGCATTGAGCTGAGTGGCACTTGAATGGTGGCTTTTATACACAGCCAAACATATTGCTGTTACAGGAATGGAGTAGAAAAATATCGTGTGCGTTTCGTGATCAAGCGATTTCTTGCGATGAGGTAACTGCCCAGTGAGCTGTAGAAAAAAAGGCATCATATGCATTCGATTCTTTTAAAAATTGTTAAAAATGCAAATAGAAACATGAAAGGGTGCCTTCTGTGTTCCTTGGCGACCCGGTCCATGTTGCCAACTTGCGTGACTAAGATGAATCGGCTGCTTCCGTCGTGACAGGTGACGCTATTCCGCAAAACCACTCTGCTTACCACCAGAAGTATATTTGCTAACAATGTGGACGGCCCTGGGGACAAATACTTATAGAAAGACAATACACGAATCAATCAAATGACATGAATTTTCAACTGACCTGCGTTTGTGACAGAAATGATTGTAATAATTAGTCTTAAAAGGGTTAAGGTAATCAATCAGTGGATAAGGAGATGTGCTTCAATTCTAAGTGTACTGCTGCGCTTTTCTGGTTCTGTTGTCTGTATATTAAACCAAGTACATCATCTACTCGTAATGTACACTGAATATATGTCTTCTTCATCTGAAATGAATCCTCTTGACATTATTGGACTTCGCATGCAAGAAGGAAGTACTAGTATTGAAGAGCAAGTTCCTGTATCCATCATTGCACGATTTGAACAGCTGCGTGCAGGAGGACAGCCTCGGTTTCATTTGGAGTACAATCGAGGGAAGACGTACAGGCTGATGGTGTATTGTTGGCGTGGTTGAAAAGATATTGCAGGCGTCTAGTCCGATATGTTGGAGGAAAAAAGTAATGGATATGTAGGCCTAATCCTATACAGTAAAGTGTCTTCTGACCAGGCTGGGTATGTCAAAAACACCTCATGGTTTGAAGGTTCTGCAGATTGATTTCTTTTGACAGATAAGTTGAAATCTCACTTTTCTGTTTCGGCTCTCATGGTAAAATGAGGCTTTCAATGGCCAGAGTTGTTGAACCTTCCAATGGCCAGACAGTATCGGCAGTTGGCTTCAGTTCGTGACGAAGGCTGGAGGAAAAACGTAATGGATATGTAGGCCTAATCCTATACAGTAAAATGTCTTCTAACCAGGCTGGGTGTGTCGAAAACACCTCACGGGTTGTGAAGGTTCTGCAGATTGATTTCTTGAGACAGATAAGTTGAAATCTCACTTTTCTCTTTCGGCTCTTGTGGTAAAATAATGCTTTCAATGGCCAGAGTTGTTGAACCTTCAAATGGCCAGACAGTATCGGCAGTTGGCTTCAGTTCGTGACGAAGGCTGGCGAAAACTCCGATAAGCGATACGCCCCGCTCCACCCGTGGATGTGATGGTTCACAGGAGGCGAGATCCCTGCGTGCTTATCAGGGATGGTGCTCCAGCAGTTCAGATTGAGCCGCATTGATTTCAGACACCATTATGAAGGAATAAAAATGGAATGTGTGGCAGCTGCGACTCGTGTGTACATTACTGCCGTGAAATTGCATATCAGAAGTTGTGTGTGAAAGATTAGAGGGATGTGCCCATGTGCAATATTCGGATATGAAACGCATGATTCAGATGTCACCATCTGCCACGCCGGCAAAGATGGCTGATAACTTCTAATAGAAAGATAAGTTCATTATTGAATGGCTTCAGTACCTTCTGTTACCGAGTTTTCCTATTCATGGTTGCATGCCTAGGCATCAAATTGTTCGACTAAAAAGCGGTCAGACAGTAAAAACACACAGCAGCAGAAGCTAATGGACTGTTTAACAATATTATCTCTCTGAACTTAGCCCGATTTAGTTCATTTGTTCGTGGGCAAGTACATTCAAATAAATCATAGCGGACCATCCAGAACGGTTTGCAATAGGAGGCCTACTGATACCAACATTCAGCCTACACAGGAGGGTGCTCAAGCCTATCCAGAGTTACGAGAGATAGATGCCTGTGCTATGGTGCTTTGCCGTGCATTTCAGCACTTTGTCTCCAAGGAAGACATTTCGCTGGTCAGCCTATCAGTTTCTCAGGCAAGATTAGGAGCATAGTGCTTACCCTTGGGGTCTCCTTAGCTCATCATCACACATTGAAAAAAGAAACACAATTCTTCAAGCAAATGGGATTTCCTTTGTTGCCAATGGTTGAAAATGAGCTGCCATCTGGTGTAAAATCTGAAAACTAATTTTTTTCACCACTGAAGTTTATTTGGCTGCTGTTTGTTGGGGGGGGGGGGGTTGCTGCTATGTGTTTTGGAGGTAAGCATGTTAAAAATCTTCCTGTGAAAGCGGAGAGACTACTCTTCCCACTTGTAATTGAGTCTGTAGGTTTTTCCTAATGTTGGCGATCTCTCTAGCTTTCTCCATCTGTCGAGATCTTTCATAGTAGCTCTCTTGTTCTTTTCCTCATGTTAAACTATTTATTGCTAGTTATGCTTAGCTTCTTGAACATAACTGCTACAACATTGGCAGCTGTCTGGCTTCATAGTAAACGTTAAAGCAGCTGATAGTATTCAGGTACCTGTCCCTGGGCTACCCCGAAGAATGGTATTGCAATGCATGTTAGAGTAGCCAAGCACTACTTAATTGTAAAGTTGTAAATTTTTCACTGGAGTATGGTCCAGGCCAAGAATTCCACTCGAATCTCAAGTTCAAGGATGTATCAGATCATTTTCTACGCCTAAACGTTGCGCATAGTGAAATCAATCCAACTTCCCGGCTTATCTCTGTTTGCACTATTATTCATTGCCTGCCAATCTCATCTAGATAAGGTAGGCCTAAATATTTATATATAAATAAAATCTATGGTGTGTTAAAATGCATGTGGTTTTAAAAAAGTGATGCAATTTCGTATTGGATATTTTCTTGTTGATGTGACCACTGCTAGACAATAGATGGCAGCAGCAGCTAATCCCCCGCCTTTTCCGTGGTGGATATAATGTGTCAAATGACTATGGACAGGGGCGGGAGCAGTGTCCAATTGACAATTCCCCCAATATTGTGTAGAAAATTATTAACATAATACAGTGCCACCTGTGAGAATCTTGAAGAACTGCTCTCATTCTCAGCACTATGGGCCGTATGCACCAAGCGAATATTATCTTGAACTCAGGTTTAGCCACAACTTTTCCTTTGTCACATCATGCCCTGGCAAACCTGAACAATGGAAAAGTTGTGGCTCAACCTGAGTTCAAGATAATCTTCGTTTGGTGCATACGGCCCTATGAGTCTGTGTCAGTCTTCTGCCTTAAAAGTTCTCTTCTGCTTCAGGGTCCATATTCATAAACGTACTTAAGTCAAAGTGTGATACTTATCCATTGTGTTGAACAATGGATAAGTGTCACACTTAGACTTAAGCAGTTTTATGAATATGGGCCCTGAACCATTCCTGGTTCTGAGTCCAGTTAGATTATCATCCCCATTGCCTATCGTTGACCATTCTTCCACTTCTTTCATTGCAGGATTTGGTTTTGTGACATTTCAAGATGAAGACAGTGCAGACAAGGCCTGTGAAGTCCACTTCCATGAGATCAATTGTAGAATGGTGAGAAAACGTTCATCAAGTGTCTCAATAACTAATATGGTACATCCTAATTTTACACACAAAGTGAAGGAATTGACTGGTGCCTTGTTCCAGTGGCTGACCAAGTGACTGCTCCAGAATCACGCCATACTAAGTTCATGTCAATTCAGGTTGGCAGTGATCATTTGTACATACATGTTAGGAACTGCATGTTCTTGCACAGGAAATAGACACCCAACTTGAAATGAGATGAAATTTT
>NMRB01001975.1:34941-48451 GCA_002633025.1 Notospermus geniculatus | reverse complement strand
TAAAAAACACATACTAACTAGTAAGTCTGGGCAACTTGCCATCTTGGAGGAAGGAAGTTAAATTTTGCCATGGACTATAGATCCAATCTTGATACAAAATTAACAGTAAAAAAATACTTCAGATCCACTTTTTGTGGAGTCAAACACCATCTTGGCAGTTTTAACAACAACAGTTCTACAAAATGCAATTTCTGTAAGCACAACAGTAACAGTCTTTGCCGTTTGACGGGCGCGATTTTGCATGCACCTCACAAACAATAGAAATTCGCAAACAATAGAAATTCTATTGTTTGCGAGGTGCATGCAAAATCGCGCCCGTCAAACAGCAAAGACTGCAGTAACATGGTCAAGACTTCAGGAGGAAGATCATCATGATTTCTTGTCAGTTAGGTACAAGTATCTATGCCCTTTTGCAACGTTTCAGGCACTTTGCACACACATAAAATCAACACCTTCTGGCACCCCTGCACACTTCCTGTGAAACCACAGTTGGCATTCTTTCCCCTTACTACCATCACAGCCAATCCAAGAATCAAGGCATCCATCCCCATCATCACTATTCTCACCATCACTATCTGATAGGGATGGTGGATATTCATCAAAGCATATCCCACAAATGCCCTCATCTAACTGATCATCATCATCATCATCATCATCTTCCACAAACCTATCTTTCAATACAACTCGGGGTGTCTTCGATTTTGCTTCTTGCCCTGTTTTTCACTCTTTTCTTTTTGCTTCTTTTACCGATCAAGCTTTCTTTACAACTTCGCACTTTCCTGCTCTTCTTTCCTTTTCACTTTTTCTGCCAACATGTTTCTGTACTCTTCTGTTCTTACCTTTGCCTTAACTTTTACCCTTGTTTTCTTCTTCTCAGATTTTGTCCCCTTGGGGGGAAGCAGGATGTCTGCAAGATGGGGGTTAATGAGTTTGTTGTCAACAAGGATATTTTTCCAAGAGGTTGGTGAACTAGCCGGTGTGCTCAGAGAAGAACTACAGCTGGCTGAAACAGGTTGGGCCACATCAGTTCCTGAGGAGGTGTCAGGCATGTCCAGATCCACGAGTTCCTCTTCAGTACTGTACCCATCCCCACTGGGGCCTGCAATAGAACCAGTTGCAGAAGTGTCCCGATTCCCCACTGGGGTCAGCAATAGGACCAGCTGCAGAAGGGTCCTCCCCTTCCCCGCTGGGGCTAGCAACAGGACCAGTTGCAGTCATTTCTAAGTTGTTGTTCTCATCAGGAACTGATGGTCCACTCTGTTCCATGTAGTTTTCAAACTTAACATCAGTTTCAAGATCACATAATAAAGTTCCATCAACTTTGGGTTCTTTACATTGCAAAACAGGCTTGTATGAGGCGCCATGTGGGAATTTAATTGTTTCCCAAAATTATTGGGAAACAATGTCATTGTTTCAAACCATAAATGTACGTATTTTGACTTATTTCATCAAATAAAGTTATAAATAAAACCATGAAATTATTTTCAAACCAGAATTTATATTTTATTCCCATGAAACTTTCACAAATTCATGGTTTTGAAAACATAACTTACTTTCAAACCATGAATTTCATGCAATTTCATGGTTTGCAAACCATGAGAATGATATACAAAACCATAAAATCGGCAAAATTATTTGTTTTCAAACCGTAATAATGTGAATGCATTATTGATTGTAAACATTGCAAATTGCAAAAATCATGGTTTGCAAACCATGATAATCCGCAAAAGCATGGTTTGGGAAACCATGATTAGTGCAAAACACATGGTTTGCAAACCATGGAAATCGCCACATCCATGGTATGCGTATAATTGTATGCGCAGTGGAACATAGACTGGTCTCTGCCCTCGTTTCGTTCCGTTCCGCTGCACTCGACCAGTACAGCGGGCAGAGGATCAGTCCATTGTTCCACTGCGCATACAATTATACGCATACCATGGATTTGACTATTTCCATGGTTTGTAAACCATGAGTTTTGCTGTAATCATGGGATCGAAAACCATGCTTTGGCGGATTATCCTGGTTTGCAAACCATGATTTTTGCAATGTTCATTGTTTACAATCCATGAGGATTTGATGTTCATGGTTTGAAAACCAAGATATTTGCCGATTTTTCGTGATTGGCAAACCATGAATTTGCAGGAACTTCATGGTTTGAAATGATTTTGTTAATGGTTTGAAAGCAAGGTATGTTTTCAAAACCATGAATTTGTCTACGTTTCATGGAATGAAACCGTATGTTTAGTCTAATTGCTGGTTTGAAAAATAATTCCATGGTTTTGTTTATACTTTTATTGGATGAAATAAGTCACAATATGTACATTTATGGTTTGAAACAATGATATTATTTCAAATAATTTTGGTAAACAATTAAATTCCCACATGGCGCCTCATAGGCTTGCACAGTTGATGCGTTGCTGCAGGATCGAAGGGAACATGACTGGTGGCTTTAAATCCAGAGGCTATGTTTTGTTTAGTGTGAGCAGCTGGGAGACTCTCACCAAGAAGAGCAGCAAAGTTGGATTTCATTATGCTGATTTGAGGGCCCAAAAAACTCACCAACTTCACAAGCTTGCCTTGTTTTGCTTTGAGAGGCCCAAAGAAGGCAACATCAGGTGGCTGTAATGCATGTGTTGTGTGGGGTGGGAGACACAGAAGTAATCGTTTGCAATAGCAGCATCAATAAGATCAATACTTTCGTGTGATTCATGGTTGTCCATGGTCAGTATTATAGGACGTGCCTTGCAAGGACAGGTTTTCACAAACTCCAGGAACCACTTCAAGAATAGTTCTTTATCAACATAACCAAGTTGTCAGATTTTGCAAACAGAGTATTGGGGGGAGCCCCATCTGTATAAGATCCACGAGGATAACCTCCTGAGAAAACAACCATTGTGGTCCCTAAGTCCCCACTGGCATTACAGCTTGCGAGGACTGTGATGTGGTCTCGAGTGCCAGTCATCCTGGAGTGAGGGTGTTTCAACTCTTTGTCAACCACAACCTTCTGCCGCAATGAATTCAAGTCGCAACCGGTCTCATCAGTGTTGAAAATTCGTTGAGGCAAATCTGGTGCATCACTGAGATTATTTTCATCCAAGATGCTTTTGTACAGAAGGATGTACTCCTTCACATCATTGGGGTCCACTGCAGCGCGACCCCAATCTAATTTATCAGCTTTGTGCATTTTGAGTTTGTCACTTTGTCTCGATTTGAAAAGTCTCCACCACTTTTCAGTAGGGCCATTTGCACCAAAACAGCTCTCTTTTCCAGCCCTTTTAGCTATTTGTAAAGCCAGTGTCTTCACCAGTTCAAATATGAGGGGGAAACCACACCTAGACATATATGCGCAGTAGTTTGCAAGTGATTCTTCTTCCTCTTTTGTTAGCACTGTTTTACGACCTGCTTTGCAGTTCAAAGGAACACGGTCTTTTACACGGTCTTTCAAAGTCATATACGGTACACCATACAACTTCGCAGCCTGATATAGGCATTCTGCCGACCACTCATTACTTCCTCATATGCCTTCTCCATGTCGTCTTCGGTCCACTGACAGTAATAACCTCTTTCTGGGGAAGACGACTGTTCAGCATCGTCCACTGGCCTTGGGGGGTGATTTGCTGCATTCCTTTGGGTTTTTTTCTTCTTTATCTTTGGGGGTAACCAATCTTTGTCATTTCTTTTGGCTTTTTTCTTTGCGATGTGGTCAGCATGCGTCTTCTTGTGTAGTTTTACCTTTTTCTTCTTTGGGGAACCAGGGGGGTTGGCATCCTTTTTGGTTTTTTTCTTTTTGCTGGTGTGTGGCATTTCTAACCCGGCTGAAACATTTGAAAAACATCCTCTTAGCAATATTTATGTGTCCCAGTAATTACTAAGAAAGCTAAGTTTCATTCAACATCTCTGTTTGCTCATGAATAAGCGATGAAAACTTAACTTTCCTAAATTCGTAGGGCCTTCCCTAAATTCGTAGGTGACCTACGAAATTAGGGCTTTTGAAAATGAAATGGCCAGGGTCATTGTGCTCACCTCTGTGATAAGTCTCCATGGTTAAGTGTGAAACTGTGACTCTCATGGTGAATGTTGAAGGATCAGTACAGATAATATACCATGACACATATTTAGGCACAGTTAAAGCATCCTAGCTACCACTATTTATGAGGTGTTGGTCGAAGTCCATTTTTCAAGATGGCTCCCTGGTAGCCATATTTGACGTCGAATCTGACTGAATATTACTATATATCTATATGGTACCTAGAGACATATTTTGACAAGGTTAAAACATCATACCTACTCCTATTTATAAAATGTGGGTCAAAGTCCATTTTTCAAGATGGCTTCCTGGCGGCCATATTTGAAGTCCGATCGGGTTGAAATTTAATTCTCTTGTGCAGGGTGCCTAGATATATCTTCACACCAAATCACAACACTCTACGTCAAATAGCCATGAAATGTGCCACCGAACAGTGAATTTTACCTTGAAAAGTAGGTCAAATCAAAAACCCGGGATTTATGTGATGAAGTCTCATCAGAGGAACCCACCATAAAAGTTTCGTGGTTCTAGCTAACAGCGTTCAGGAGATATGGCCAAAAGAATGTTTTCACAAAGCACCCCCTACAGGCCATAGTATAAAAGCAGCAGCGCTAAGTTTCGGTCCAGAGATAGTTTTTACCATAGGGTACCTGTACACCAAATTTCAAGTTTGTAACCCAAGAGGTTTAGAAACGTGCCACCCCTGTTAACGACGACGGACGACAGACGACGGACGACACACCATGGGAGAAGCTCACCTCACAGAGGTGAGCTAAAAACCTCTCCACTTTGATTTGTACTACATTTAAAAATCATTTATTGTCAAATCTGATCATTTTATCCCATCTCCCATAAATATCAACGGTTTTTATGTATTTTTGACAGAATTTTTCATCTGCCCCAATTTCGTGAATTTTTACATACTCCCTGTCATTAGTCACATGGCCCAGTGTGACCCAATTATACGAGAGCAATGTCACTGACATCATTTTTTACTTCGATTATGACCTTAACAACAATTTTAGCAAAAAATCAGATGAGCAGCGGCCAATTAAGTGTGGTAATTAAGCAGCCTTTTGTTAATGGACTTTGACTAAGACAAAGGAAGAAAAGTGAGACCCGTTTTCAGCCGTTTTCACTTGAAATACATCATTTACGAAAACTACCATGGTTTCATTGTTTTTTAAGTTATCAACACTAAATTTTCAGCACTTGAAGAGCAGAAGATACGATTTAAAATACGTTCATTTCAGTGAAACAAATTTGGGACCCTTTTTCTAAAGGGGTCATAGTCACCTTGTTACTATGGCAACGGCGGCTGGCAAACAAAGACGGAAATACTGAAACCATCATGGTTTCCTTGTTTTCTAAGTTATCACCATCAAATTTTCAGCATTTGAAGAGCATAGGTTACACTTGTTATTAAATTCTTCCATTTCAATCAAAAACATTTGAGACCCTCTTTCCTAAAGGGGTCATTAGTCACCTTGTTACTACGGCAACGGCGGCTGGCGAACAAAGGACAGAAACACTTTGAATATGGAAACCGCCATCATTTCATAGATTTTTAAGTTATCACCACCAAATTTTCAGCATTTACTAAATCCATGAGGGTCCCCTTTTCCATCTTTAAACTGCATCTTATTCAATGCCAGTACAATTTTCAGCATTTACTAAATCCATGAGGGTCCCCTTTTCCATCCTAAACTGCATCTTATCATAAGGGGCACAGTCCGCGTGAGCTACTGCGAAACTAATGTATTAGGCCAGCCCTGCATACCACCATATATAAATTACACACAGCACACCTGGATGACCTAATTTCTGTCCGCAGTGAAGCACACCTGACTGCGGACAAGATTTTGCAGTAGCTCATGCGGTCTGTGTCCCTAATGTTCAATGCCAGTACAATTTTCTCGGCATGACAACCAGATCCAAGCAACTTGCTCCGAAAACTATATAAAAGCTATATTTTTATCATCCCCACTATGCCTATGGCCTACATGTAGTATAGCGGCTGTATTTAGCGGGGGGGGGGGGNGGGGGGGGGGCAAAAATGCCCCCATAACACCTGAAAGTTTGTGCATTTTCCGTGTAAATGAAGGTTTGAAAGGCACATATTCGGTAGTTGTCTTTATTTCCGTGGAAGTTTGTTCTTTTAGTAGTATAGATTTACCTAATTTACAGTTCAAACCAATTCCAATCTACACGATAGCATGTAAAGGAAATTTACAAGAAGTCAACAAAAAATATCACGACAGTAGTCACCGTTAAAAAAGGCACCGGTAAAAAAGGCACGGTAAAAAAGGCATTGGTAAAATAGGCAATGGTAAAAAAGGCACTGGTAAAAAAGGCACCAGTAAAAAAGGCACATAAAAATCACCGGGTAAGTAAAAAAGGCACTACTGGCTTTTTGGACTCCTTGTGCTCTTTAAAGCCAGAGTCGCTGAATTTCACCTTCAGAGAGGAGTGTGTTGGATGTGGTCCCCTGTGGTGGCAGATGCATGGTGGGCTGCCGCGGCGGTGTTGTGGGCTGTCAAGGTGGTGTTGCAGGTAGAGGCTGGAACTGCTGGTCAAAGAAATTGGTGTTTTCTGCAACGAAGTCTCGGATGATGGTGTCGTCGAGTGGAGGTGGTGGTGCGTTCATTCGATTTAGTGTTTGAAGAATAGTGTCTTGCTGTTTCTGTAGTGCGGTGTTCATTCCCATCATGTGCTGCAGAGTGTTGTGAAGTTGTTCTGGTGATGTCTGCGTGACCTGTGTCTGTGTCTCTGTGTGTGTCTGTGTCCCTACGTCGTGTTTGTCCGGTGCTGTCTCTGGCGGCGTTGACTGTGGCTGTGTTGACTCTGGCTGTGTTTTTTTAAAAAATTGCTTTAAAAGGGCATCATTAATGGGTAAGGTCTCGTAATAGATCGTGGAGGCGAGTCCAAATTGGACTAAGCACCCGTTATCTGTAATCATCTGCTCGTAGGTCCAATCCCTCAGGGCTTTCAATTTCCATGTAGAACTACCGTTAAACGGTAGTGCTCAAATTAGCCGCGCCCAAAATTTTGTGGGCAGTAGGCCTATACCTAAGGGCGATGTCTGCTTTGGAAACATCTGAAAGTGTAAACAATTAATTGTGGACAACTGAGGAAAGATTTTATTTGTGAGCATCATTGAATCTTGCTGTTTTTTTCTTTTGTAAGATGTCTTCATATCATCTGTAGCCATCATGTAAAGCAGACAAGGCCATGCAAAAATGCGCCCAAAATAGGCCTCTTGAAAATACCTGGTATGCCCTCATCCTGGAAATTGAAACCCCTGTCCCTTTAGGCCTACGGTTAAAATATATTTTAAAACAAGTTGAAATTATTTTCCTATAATTTACACTTAAAACATTTTTTAAAATACCGGTATTATATTTCAGATTCAATTCCCAGGCTGGGACACTGCTGTGTAGATAATAATTTATTAATGGTTCAGCACATTTCTGCATAAAGTTACGACAGAGAAAGAGGGCGGGGGGAGGGCGACCCACACTCTGCAGCTGCACTGACAGTCATACAGGTGTGGGACGATCGACCACCCCACGACACCAGATGAATGTTGAAGAACCGAAACCAAGAAATGACCAAATACTTTTCAATAAAATAAGTTATCAATATTTATGACTTTGGTTTCATCATCCAGTAGTACGGTATTTGAAAATACTCCTTCATTATGACATCTGATTTTCTTTGAGTTTTTTGGCCCTACATCTAACTCGCCAGATGGTGTGGCGGTAAATTGCCAGAAGACTGCTTTGCTCGTTTGTAACATCCACATTGAACATTACCATATTTCTATTAAGATTAAAGGGTACCAGGACATCTTCTAATTTGACCTTTATATGATTCAGTCTATTGCAATGTTCAATGGTTTCTACTTGTGTTGTGTCTCTGCACAAACTCACAGAAATACTCAGCATTCATTTTAAATCGCTGGAGTCTCTCACCAGAAGGAAGGGCATTGTGGATCATATAGTATGAAGTATCTTTTATTATACATGTACTAGCATATTACCCGTGGCGAGCACATAGTTCAGGACGGCAGAGGAGGTTTTGGCGTGCTGAAACATAGGGGTGTGGTAGGGGCGGGTCTTGGTTAAGGAGTGTTAGATGCCTTCACGGTGCGTGAAATGTTAATGTTGTAGGCCGAGTAATGGACAATACATGTGTGTTGAATAAGAATTTTATTATGAAAATGTAGTTAAAAAAGTACATGTTTGTTGAACGGAAAGAAGTACAAAAAGGACATGTATCACATGTTGTTGCATATGTCGCATGCTACTTGACAGTAGTAACATTGAGTTTTCAAGTAATACACGCAGTAATATTGTGACTGGAAGTACGGTTCGGCATTGGCTCCATGTAAATTGGAGGTGTGTTGAATATTTCGGGGCAGTGTTCAGCAGTTTGCTAAGAATTGCACATGATGTTGATGTATAGTATACATGAGATTACTGTATACTATAGTAGTACAATAGTTTACAGTATTGTGGAATGTTTGGGATGAAATACATTAGGGAATAGAGACAGTGATATTGTGACTGGAATGACAGTTTGACATAGGCTCAGATTGCAAATTGGAGGTACATACATGAGATCAATGTGAGATTGCGTTGAATTAACCGGATTGTTCCGCCTATACCGCTCAGTGCACAATGTGTTTACAATGTGGTGAACTTGTGTGTCACTCTGAGCGGTGTAGGGGGAACAATTTGGTATTGTGGCAGTGTTCAGCAGTTTGATAAGAATTGCACATGAACCTTATATTATCTAGAGTAAACATGACATTAATCTAGTAGTGCAATTTGTACTTTATAGTTGTGCAGTTTATATATAAAATATACATTTTTATGGTATCTCGAGTATGATGCGCTAACGGCTGAGCATGAGAATGGGCGGTGCACCATGACCAAAGCTAATTTTAATCTCATGTTAGGGTACTTTACAGTGGTGCAATATGTGGTATGAAATATTCATTATGGAATTGAATACAATGATGGATGATACAGTGGACATGGTGGAAACCTATCTGTGAGCCGTGCCAACAAAATGTGTCGGACTGCGGGGAAAGAAGAGTGAACATGACACCCAAAAACAACTGTTGAATTTGACAGGCTACTTTAACAATGGCCAGGTGATACTGAAATTGTTTTGTTTGTGCATTCGGACGTGGCTCATATGTAATGACCAGAAATAGTGTTATTACTGTAAGGTGGCATAGGAGCTGATGTGATGCACGGTTTTGTTGCATATGTCCTATGCTATTGACAGTACAGTACAGGTCACAACTGACATCCCTAAATTCGCGCGCAACAACTCACGAGCTATGTCACGCGTAACTTATGAGGTGAGTTACGCGGTGAGTTACGCAAATTTTGCTAGCTACGCAGTGATTTACGAGGCGAGTAACGTGATTTTGGCGAGTTTCGCAGTGAGTTACGCGAAACCAAAGCCGTGAGTTACCCGAGTAACTTACGCGAAGCCGTAGGGATGTCACTTGTGACCTGTACTGTAGTAACAGTGAGTTTGCAAATAATACACACAGTAATATTGTGAGTGGAAGTACAGTTTGACATAGGTTCTGACTGTAAATTGGAGGTAATACCACATCACATAAATCTGAGATTGGATAGAATGTTTGGTGGCAGTGTTCAGCAGTTCGAGAATTGCACATGAGCGGGGGGTTTACAGCGATGTACTCGCGAGGGTTGAAAATGAAATCTCGTTCAACTATCGCGACCCGCGATAGCTCCCCAATTTCATTCATAGCTAGCGGGATTCTTGAAACTGACCTCGTGTGATTTCTAGCACCTTTGAACCATTAAATTAAGGTATCGTCTACGTTTTATACAATAAAACGTTCATGAAAAATATTTTATTAATATTATTTCAATGAATTTGGCGACATTAGTGTTTACTGCCGGAATAATTTCAAAATCTCACGGGGTATTTCCGAGAACGAGATCGACAGACTGACAACAAACATGGCGCGGAAAAATCCGAAGTGTGAGGAAGACTGACCAGAGAATTCGCCTCACTGCTGCAAGTTTAGTCANCATAAGGTCAAGGTCATGTGCACTGATTGGTCAAAAGGAAAATATTATAAAGAAGTTCAATGGAAATCCAAGCCACCCTGTTGCCCCCAAGCCATGAAATTAGTCTACTGAAAGCATTATAGGGCCTAAGGAACCATTAAATAGGGTTGTCAAGCAGATTCTAGCGGCCATTTTGGAAAACTGTTGGCGGCCATCTTGATTCCAAGATGGCGGAGTGTCAATTCGACATTTTCTTCAAACCCTATCATGTTTGGTATCAAAATAAAGGTATTTTCCCCAGCAATCTAAAGAAACCAACAGAATTAACTTCTGTTGAAACATTAAAGAAAAATAGCTGAAAATACATTTTATTATTAGACAAGTAGATGTTAGACAAGTAGATGTATTGACCTTTTTTGACTTGTATTCCTGTACCAGACCTGCAACGTTCTCTGTCAGTCGATCACAAATTCATTAGGCAAGCAGTCACCAAAGAATGTGCAGTCTATTCAAGAAGGAGTTCCTCATTAGAAAGATCAACAAGTAATTCTACCAATTTCAATCTGCAGTCCTACTAATCTAGACGTTGAACCGTAATCAGTTCGGTTATGACGCGAGTGAAGTGCAAAAATGACACCCTTTCGAATGATTGACACCGTGTCTCGTAAATGAAGGGATTCGTCAACATCCTCGCTGTACCCCCGAATGAGAGCAGCCACATCTTTGGTTGTTTTCTTCATCTTCTAGATGGTGAAACATGGAAAAAAGTAGCCAAAATTAGTATATCGATTTAAAATATTGGCCCTACGTCTAAGTAACAAAATACAGGTACAACACCCCTTTAAACACAAAACCATTGGTTTTGTTTACAAACTATCAACTGGCCAATCGCTAGTCATTAAACGCACCACGTGATTCTAAAAAGAGCACTAACACACGTTGTTGATGACGTCACGCCAATCAGCAGAGGCCATTTCAGTCTTGTAAATGAAGGGATTCGTCAGCATCCTCGCTGTAGGCCTACCCTTGAATGAGAGCTGCCACATCTTCTAGATGGTGAAACCTGGAAAAAGTAGCCAAAATTAGTAGTATATCGATTTAAAACGTTGGCCCTACGCCTAAGTAACAAACTACAGGTACAACACCCCTTTAAACACAAAACCAGCATGGGTTTGTTTACAAACAGTCAAATGGGCCAATCGCCAGTCATTAAACGCACCACGTGATTCTAAAAATAGCGCTGATGCACGTTGTTGATGACGTCACACCAATCAGCAGCGACCATTTCAGTCACGTGACTCGAGTTACACAAAACACCAGAGAATTTTCTTGGACAGACACTAGACAAAATCGGCCCAATCCTCAATGATTGAAACCTTTAGACTAATATTGATACTAAAATCATTAAGTATATATGTTAATTGTGTCATCCGTTCATATATTTTATGAAAAACGGGAATATTTAGTTGTTTTTGAGGCGATCCAAATTTGTAATTTCATCGCTTCGGGGTCGGCCGGACGAAGCACCAGTCCCCCATTCAGGAAGCCATTTCATTATGTGTGGGAAAACTGACGGCTTTGGGATCAAAAACTAAGTTAAATGAGAGTATTTAGAAGCCGTCAAAAGTCATTTTAAGTATGTCAAATGTATCTAACCTACCTTAATCAGCATCTGAAGGTCACTGAAATTTTCGAACCATCCGAACTTTGTGAAAAATCGGCGGATTTCAACCGGACTTTCGGTAAACAACCTCCCTGGTGTTCGAAATACGCGTCTAGGGTAGTGAACTAGTCTAATTAGTAGTTTCAACACGCAATAGGTGGTGATTTCTGAACAAAGCAGACCCCTGTGACGCAAATCGGGTCACAGCGAAAGGCAGCGTCATGGATCTGACGTTGCGCGCCGTGAATCGCATCATGTCCAAGTACCTAACAGTGTTGAGTGTAAGGCAAGGAGGTGTTGGAGAGTAAGTTTCACCGTAAAGTGGTGCAAATGTAGGTGAACTGGTGCATAGGTATCCTTCATAAATGTTTGGTACCGGTAGTGTTTGTGTAGTGTGATGAGTGCAAGTCAGACACTTGGAATTGTGGAAATTATGGAATGCCCATGTGGATGGTTTATTATTGCCTGCTTACAACGTCATGTGGCATAAACAATAACAGACATTTCCGTATTATCACTCAAGAAGAGAAAGAGCGGCTTCCAAGGATAGGGTTAGGGTCTTTATCGGCATCTGGTTGCTGTGGTGATGCTGCTGTGTCGTTGTTGGTGTTGTTGTTTTTGTCAACAGTCTGCGCGGTTTTGTTTTCCTGTGAATCGAATTTGTCTTCATCTTGGTGTGCCTGATTGCTGACTGATGGGCATGTCTCAAATATCCTCATTTGTGGGATGAGATGCAAGTGCACTTTTGTCTTGGCTGTCCTTGTTTGCGTCATATGTGGAGGTGTTGCCTTCATCATCGAGAAGTGATAGAGTCGTGTCGTCAAGGTCGTTGCCAAAGAGGTCATCATCAGGACATGAGGCTGGATTTGGGATGGTGAAGGTCTTGTGGAGTTTCTTGGGGGTGCTGGTGACACATGGCTTTGAGGTGGACGGCTGTGGGACAGTCTGGGATATTGTTGCACCTTTCGTCGCAGAACGCTCATTTGATGTGGTTTTGACTTTCTTTGCTGGGTTCATTGTTGTTGGAGACGTGCGTTTGCGTGCGACTTTCTGAGCCTGGTACTTTTGGCTTGACTGTGTTATGAGAATGGTGAGGTTGTCTCGAACGCTGTTAACTTTGCTTCTGACGTTGTGCCGCATGCATGACATCACAGTAAAGCCGGCCATACACGATCAATATTATTGCACAATATGGAGCCCAAGATAGGGGTATGTGCTTATGGCATGATGGGTGGAAGAAAGATTGGCAATAATATCACTCATTTTGGTCCTCATATTGTGCAATAATATTGAACGTGTATGGGCGGCTTTAGGGCCTCTTTAAACTTGGATTAATGAAAGCTCTTTTTCCATATAGTCGGCCAGGTTTAGAAGTGTGTTTTCAGCGGCCTGGAGAGCAGGTTTTATAGCAATTTCAGTGGCGCTTGTTTGAAGTGGTGACAAACGTTCTGTACTTGGTGTGAATACATGGTCAGTCACTTCACGGAGTTTTGGTCTCTGACATTTACCTCTAGGTGGGCGCTGTGGTGTAACCAACAGTTCAGGGAGTCAGTGAGGTTTGTGATGATCGACATTATTCGGTTGTGGTCAGGTATGTAGGAAGCCATCTCTGAAAGGGAAGGAAATGTTCATTAGCACTGATGTATATTGATGAGACCTGGAGATGAGAATGGTTGAAAGAAGGTAAATGTAGCTGGTGTGGAGAAGTTTTGTGTGCAGCTGGGGGGCAAGGTAAGAATCAAGTGGTAAGAAAACTTG
>NMRB01001975.1:12828-23917 GCA_002633025.1 Notospermus geniculatus | reverse complement strand
AGGTGGCGTAACCTGAAAATCATCCAAGTGCTAAAACTCAGGAACGGCTTGACCCAGATTGCTCAAACTTGATATTTACCTCCCTCTTGATGACCTTTACAAGCACGTCAAATTTCGGCCTGATTAAACTTCCAATATGGCCACCAGGTGGCGTAACCCGAAAGTCATCAAATGTGCTATAACTCAGGAACGACTTGACCCAGAGCGCTCAAATGTGCTATGTGGCTCCCTCTAGATGACCTTTATGTGCATGTGAAGCTTTGGCCCGATCGGACATCCAATATGGCTGCCAGGTGGCATAACCCCAAAATCATTGAAGTCCTGCAACTTGGGAATGACTTGACCCAGATTGCTCATAACTGACATGCACCTCTCTCTGTCATTACACTATTATGTTCAAACGGGTGAGCACATGGTCCATGGACCATTTCATTTTTATTTTGATCTCCTATGTTAGGTTTACAGCAAAGAAATCCGCCAAACAAGTAACATAAAAAGAATGGCCTTACCTTTTTATTACCTCCAGGACTTACATTATTTTGTACTATTACCTTATCATCGCCTTTCGAAGTCAGACATTATTTTAGAAATACTGGGTTACCTTTTCATTACCTCTTGGACTTAATACTTTGTGCTATTACCTTATCATCGCCTTTTTAGTACCTCTCATTACCTCGAGCTTTCCAATGATTTTGCTGTACATTATGTATGGCAATTATTAGGCATATGCATGCATTCCATGGCATGGTGTACATCAGCTATGTCATGTATGTAGAGCCTCATTTTCAGTTGGCTCCCAGTTCAAATTTTTTCAGTTGGATTGTAACTCTTCACTCTGCCTGTTGTTCTGTGTTCTCTTCATTTTACATTGTTTGTAACCCATTTTGTTCGCTTACAATCATGCCCTGCTGTTATACTACATGACTAGGTGAGTTAGCTTTCTGTAAAATCAAGGGGAAATGTTGATTTGCCTCTCAATGTCAAATTGTAAAACGATTGGAATCTGTAGTACACAGGAGAGTGTGTAGGCCTACTGTACAGTACTGCTCAACAGCTAGCTTAGTCATTGGGTTGCAACTAGGGGTTTACATTGTTTAGCCATATGGCTTTTAGGCCTAACATGCCTAAACATGCTAAAGGGGGGGGGGGTCAGGTCCAACCCTCACGATGACTCGGAGTATGACGGAACAGGCTCCCCCTGTAGTTAGTAGTGTCCAGTTAGTAGATGTACATGTACATTGTAGACTAGGGTTGGCCTGGTGCTGCTCACCATGCTGTGAGTCAGGCAGATCAATTCGTATAGGCTCGGTTAGCTCGTACCTCAGCCATCAACATAATCAAAGCCTTTGGTTAACGTCTCCGTAACCAAACTTCCCTATCAACGGGAAAAAAAGGCCAGCAGTGAACTTTTTATAGTATAGAAATTGAACTGCCTAGTTGTCCCCCGGAGCCCTCGGAGGGGGACTTGAAAATACCGGCCGGCCGTGCGCCTCTGCCGCTCGGCGCTTGCCACTACTAAGTCCCTTCCGCTCTATAACTTAAGAACGACTGAAGATTTTGGATTCATATTTGGTTGAGGGATGTATCATGGGCCGAAGGTGTGTCGCGTGAAAGAAGCGGCCAAATCCGATTCTCCACTTTGCCACCAGGGGGCCAAAAGCCAGAACACAAAAACTGCGATCACGCCTTTAATACTGAATGGAATTTCACGAAATTTTTATGGTAGGCTCATCTAGCACGGGTACATAACATATCATATGGGTTTTCAATTTAATTCATTTTTTAGCCCTCTAGGGGGCGCTTTGTAAAAACCACATAAGTTCCCTTCCGCTCTGTAACTTCTGAACGACTGAAAATTTTGGGTTGATATTTGATGGCGGGATGTACCATGGGCCAACAGTGTGTCGCGTGAAAGAATCATTTATCAATGAAGCGAGCTAGTGGCCAAAACATGGTTTTCCTATGATGCCCCCTGGTGTCCTTTGTGTGAGTTGAAACGGCCCGATTTTCGGTTTCCTAGTAGAGTTTCACCAGGGCTACCTTCAGATGAAATTTTGAGTCTCTGGCTATTACGGTTACAAAACGTCGGGCATAGTTTGACGTCTGGAGTGACGGACTGACGCGTGACGCCACTGAATAGTTATTTGACTAGCTCTGCACACCTTTGGTCAGCTGAGCTAAGTAAGTTAATACCCACCCTTTTGATTGATTACTATGTTGTACATTCTTGGTACTTACTGTATCGACTGAATTATCCCGCTCATGGCAAAATCGCGCCGATCATACATTCACTGAATATACATTGTACGGGGTTGATGTCACATTTCACAGTATGGTCGTTTAATTGATCACAGTGCCAGCACCTTTTTATCCGAGAAAGTCAAAACCACAGAACAACTTGTTCTGTGGTTGTGACGTTCTCCGATAATAAGGCACAATGATATGATCAATTATTCAAGCTTTGGGTAACAAATGACCATACTGTGAAATGTGACATCGACCCCGTACAATGTATATTCAATGAATGTATGATCGGCGCGATTTTGCCATGAGCGGGATAATTCAGTCGATACAGTATATATTCTTGATATCATGTACCCTCTTTAGATACACCTATGATAAAAATTTGGAGATGATCCAGTCATTAGTTCAGGAGTTTGCACTTTTGGGGTTTTGGCCACCTGGTGGCCAAGCCAAGAATCCCCTTAGACCTAAAAAACACCCTGGGTCATTGACCCTTGGCCAAAATTCTCTACCAAAAACCCTGTTCATGAAAGGTTCTTCAACCAGTATAATTGTGAGATTTTCCTTGAATCATAAATGGACGAGCTCGAATGCAAAGAGTTTGCATCTACCATGTTTGCACTTAACTCAAGATCTAGCTGTGATATTATAAGTGCCAGTGAGGTTTGTGGGCTTACTCCAAACTGTTCAAAGAGAAGAGTAGAGAGTACATCCCATAAGACCCCCTCTGGGCATCATGCAGGCCAGCAACAATAATGAGACAGATCACCCAACATCCATGAACCCTGCACCATTACCAGTTGCTGTACACTCACGTATAGGAGGAAACCAGGAACCCCAATGATAACTGATGGGAAAAGTCTGGTTTAAGTCAGTATGACACTGCCATCATTTTAACTGCATTGAAATAGCGAACTAGTGGTGATATGCACCTAACATTTCCACAACCATGACAACACAATTCTCAATGTACCACACAGTCATGACAGTCAGTGAAAGGTGTGTAAGCCTACTAAAGCCAGCCATGCCAGCAGCACACAAGGTGATATCACAAGCGATCTGCTGGCCACCATGCAAATTCGGCTGTTGATGCCAGGTAGGCCTACATGTATGTCCTGGACAGTAGCGATGCGTGCAATTGTCCCGCCAGCGACATTCACCCAATGTCAATACCAGCCAATATCGCCTCGTCTGCGGTGGCTGTGAAAAGATCGGTGATCACTGACATGACTGATAGAACGTCAAGAGAACAGCAGCCCTTCAGGTTTGAACAGTGCAGGAGAGCTGTTTACAACACTCCTAAGAAGTGTTAGGAGAGCTATTAGGTTAATTGAGTCGAGGAGCTCTGCCTGTGTCACCCAACCCAACTGCTTGTCCCAGTCCCTGTTTATCTCTCTTTTGCCATTGAAATATTGACCAATCAACTTCCTTGTGGTTGCACCCTGTAGAAAGAAAGATGTTCCATGTCTTTCTCTGTCACTGATTCATCATGTATAACAGCCCATAGTATGATTCAGATTCACCATGTGGAAAAATATTCCACTTGATTATTGCTGGGCAACACCTCTACAGTTATTGACACACATTGCAGAAAAATCTTCCAAAAATGTGTTGTTGTTATTGATTGATACACCCTGTACAAAGTCAATCGTCTTCAACTCGGAAGCTTTCAGCAACCTTCGGGCAGCCATTGAAAGCACCTCGTCCGTATATAGCGGATTAAGTTCGACCACTATATGGTCGGTGAACAGGTCAGAAGTGATGCGGTTGTGTAACGTTGCGCATACTGGAAATAGTTCACACATAATTTTTTACTTAACTGATGTTTGTTTGCATAAAATGAGTTATTTTGCAATGGATATAAATATAAACACGTTTGAGTGGTTAACTGTGCATTTTGCAACGACTTTTATTGAAAAATTCGTATGCATTTAGGTGACTGTTTCTCCCTCCCCACCTCGATCACGAAACAACAATGGCCGCCATAGCTTCACCACTTGAGAAGTTCAACGTGCTGTTATAGCGTGACTAACCCTTCATCAGGTTATGTAACATGCTTCAACTCATTTTTCTATATGTAGCAACACTCACAAATGCCTAATTGGTGACTTAGATCATTCAAA
This sequence comes from Notospermus geniculatus, assembly GCA_002633025.1. Taxonomy (NCBI): domain Eukaryota; kingdom Metazoa; phylum Nemertea; class Pilidiophora; order Heteronemertea; family Lineidae; genus Notospermus; species Notospermus geniculatus. The sequence continues at coordinate 19,550 of NMRB01001975.1, read as the reverse complement.
TAGGTAGATTTGAACAGTCTTGTCGAACTGATCTTCATCAAAGTAGTTCCCGGAGCAATATGGCGCTGTCCGATATACGTCAGAGTTACGAGGTTGGCACGTATCGTTCTCTGACGTTCAGATTGGTACAAAGTAGTAGTGTCGCCATCTGGTGCTAACTTGATGACTCACGCACACACTGTGCCCTGCATACATTTGTGATACTTGTCCAGTTTTCCCGCCAAAAGATCGCCAATGACCAATGCGGCTATGAAGTGAGATATGTTATTTAATAAGTAAATATCTCCTTACTGGATGAAATCTAGGAAAACAAATTTGATATGACTGGAAAGTGCAGCATTATTTCTGCATTACAGCCAAATAGATTACCGGTATACAGGAATTCACTATTCAGTCAGGGCCTTGAGAGAAATGGACTTGTTAACATAACAAGCTCTGTCAGATTAAATGTTGAAGTCGGGTCACTTGCAATAGACGATATCACTCCAAAAGAGCGCAGCACCTTACGGGGTCAGCGTCGTGACGTCCCACACGTCATTTCATGATGTCTTGAGGTGAGACGCAGATTGTGTCACGACGTCAGGCTCGCTGAAACAACGGGATTTTTTTTGAGTCGTGTCGTAGCGTTCAGAAATGACGTGCGGGACGTCATGATGCTGACCCCGTAAGGTGCTGCGCTCTTTTGGAGTGATACAGTCTACTGCAGCATCTGACGATCTTCAACTCAACTGGCATATAAGTTCGTCTGAGCTGTTTTGATGATACATGGAGTGCAGTAACACTTGTGAAAACATTATGACGAGCTCTGTTCTTGTCCGTTGCCGAGGGGCACGATCGATAGCGCTCCTGGTCGTCATTTTGGGGGCGTGTTGGAGTGCGAGCACGCCCGTCAAATCAGAAGCACTGGAACAGAAGAAATTATATGCATGTACATACATACAGTACATGTAGATAGGCACATTTTTGCACCTACATTGTAAATCCAAGGTAGCGTCAAGAGTTACTGGTGCACATGTACGGCAACATGTACAAAGATCATGAAAAGGCTATGACTGAGACACGAAACAAGTTGCTCACACTTCACCTCCTACATGCAGAAAAACAAGCTGTTTTTAGCACTATACCCACATCAAACAGAGGCCATTTTCTTGGAAAATAATCTGGCTTTGTTGGAGTGACAAAAACAAGTCTAGCCTATGCCTTGGCAATCACTTGCCATGGGCCTGATGGGGACATTTCATAACTGGAGCCAGAGTCTGGAGGCCAGAGCTGGTCACGTAACAGATACTGCAACACCAAAAAATAATGAGACATCTCCTTGAACAGCTATACCAGTATGATGTGTCCCGGTGTTCAAAATATCATGAGATTTGATATATCAAACCTGATAATTCGATATATCTCTGCCTGTGGTAAAGGTAGAGGCATGATATCAGTCCCAGCCTTCTCAATAACAGGTGGCGGGCGGCGCAACAGTATCTGCCGCCGCCTACAAAAAAGGTGTCAAAAATATTCCAAATGAAATGGTCCATGGACCATGTGCTCACTCGTTTGGACATACTGTAAAACGGGAAATTTTCGCGGACGTTTTAATTTTGCGGTCTTTGCGGTCCTATCACGTCCGCAAATTTAATACGCGTAAACATTTTTTCCATTCAACATTGTCGGCACGACCGCAAAAATAAGACACAATTTGCATAATGCTAGTACTTGCCAATAAATCGCGCTGAACTTGCAACTGGTAAACTCCACATTCAGAATAGTGTTCTCATCATCCGATACTTGCGTTGAAGATGAGCCGGCTGTCATTAGCGGCGAATACATGGTCCCAAACCAGACACAACAAAGCCACGTGGTCAGTCTCCAGTCAAAACAAGAGCACATGGAACTTCGGGGCTCTTGAAACTGCTTGTATTTATGACTGAAACTGCTTCCCATAGAGGATGATGTTGGCCTGAATGCCGGGAAATCAGGTCTACGGCTCTGTGAATTTGTTGCAATGCATTTTAATTTTGCGGTTTTTGCGGCGCCGAGCTGTCCGCAAAGTATAAAGGCGCAAAATATTATTCTGGGGCAGAAATACTGAGGGTCCGTGAAAAAAACCATCCGCAAAAATTTCCCGTTTTACAGTAGTGTAATGACAGAGAGAGGTACATGTCAGTTATGAGCAATCTGGGTCAAGTCATTCCCAAGTTGCAGGACTTCAATGATTGTTGGGTTATGCCGCCTGGCGGCCATACTGGATGTCCGATCGGGCCGAAACTTCACATGCATATAAAGGTCATCTAGAGGGAGCCACATAACACATTTGAGTGCTCTGGGTCAAGTCGTTCCTGAGTTATAGCACATTTGATGATTTTCAGGTTACACCACCTGGCGGCCATATTGGAAGTTTAATCAGGCCTAAATTTGACGTGCTTGTAAAGGTCACCAAGAGGGAGGTAAATATCAAGTTCGAGAACTCTGGGTCAAGCCGTTCCTGAGTTATAGCACTTGGTCGATTTCCAGGTTACGCCACCTGGTGGCCATATTGGATGTCGATCGGACCAAAACTCGGTAGTTTTGAAAGTACCCCTCTAATACATGTTTATGCAAGATATGAAGATGCTCGGTGAAATAATGAAAACCTGTGGCAGATTCGTCACTTTTGTCGAACTTTGCCCTCTGACCTTGAAAAGTAGGTCAAATCAAAAACCCGTTATGTATCCTAATTAGATACACCCATGATAAAAATTTGGAGACGATCCAGTCATTAGTTCAGGAGTTATTGCACTTTTTGTGTTTTTGGTTTTGGCCACCTGGAGGCCAAGCCAAGAATCGAATCGGACCGAAACTTCGTGTCATAGGTCATCTGACCTAGTGGTATATATGTACTAAGTTTCAGATCAAGAGCTCCAGCGGTTACAAAACGTGCCCTGCTAACGGACAACGACGGACGACGACGACGACGGACGCCGCAGGACGATAAAAGCTCACGAGTGAGCTAAAAACTGGAAAGAGCATCCGGCACTCAAAGAAAAACCCATCATTGCCGTGTCTATTGAATTTAAAATGTAGCTCATAACAAGATATCGTTCAGCGATGCAAACTGCTGTACAATCTTAGCAAATAGGCCCTCCGCAGGTGTGACATTGGGAACACAGAATTCATGAGGGAAACGCAAATATAAGCCCCTTCCCACTGCCAACTGCATTCTTTCATTCGCAGCTGCATGGCGACACCATGTCCCAATGCCCAAATGCCATCTGTCAATCAATCAGGTCTTTCCCGCCAAAATATGCTGCGTTTTCTGCCAAAATCGACACACACGCCCTCACCATAACCCCCTGGTAATGGACTACTATTGTGTCCGGCACTCAATGAATCCTGGACAGAATCCTGAGATCCCCTCAAGAGTTTGATCCTTTGCTGGGGTTGTCTTGAGGAAGTGAACTTTTCTATTAGGCTAGATATCATTTTTGACAAATTTTGTGTACCGGTACCATAAAAATGTATTTCAGATAGAATAAAATAAAATACGATTTTATTATTTAGTTACGATCATTTTTTTCTGCATTTTATCATTTTTTTGTGCATTTTGGTCACTGCTTCAGCTATGTTCTGGCCCGTATCAGATTGTCCACCGAAATAAGGCCATGTGTTTTTTATTTATTGGTTTACGGGACCACCGACTTGCTTTTTCCAGAAATCAGAAAAAAATAAAATCAGAAAATGACCCAATTTTGTTTTATTTTTGCCGACCGAACTTATTTTTAAAATTAAAAAAAATGATGTAGAAAATAAAATCTTGTTGTTTGCTTTGTTTAAACCCGCTGATGATGGCAAATGTCCGTGATTGAACTTTAAAAACGAAAATAAAATGAGAATTTTTCGTATAACAGAGAATCAAATGGCGCATTCAGCAAACTGACAACATACACATGTATGGATTCCGAATGACGGCTTTATTCTGCAAGAATCTTTTAAATTCTTCCGGTCATCCATAGAAATTGGAGTCTAATTTTTATTTTTATTTTATTTCGACCACCCGACCATAAATTTTGGACGTCATCTCCCGTAAACCAATAAATATAAAACACGTGGCCTAATCAAGCATTGAAACACTGGTTATGCTATCTTCAAAAAAAACTCAGCCTCCTACTCTGAGGCAATAACCTCCTACTCAAAAAGTTATTGAGAAGGCTGACCACCCAGGTTATTGAGGATGCCCATGTCGATTATGCAATGACCTTGATGATCACAGGTCAAGGTCAAGGTCATACAGTAGAAAACGCATAAGGCGGATTCAAGTGGCCCAGACAATTGCATCCGACTTGGAAGAAATCCGTCTTGTGTAAGTCGGATAATATCCGAGTTGTGTGAAAGTCAGACAAAAATCTGACTTCTGGCTTGAGGAAGGGCAAAACGGCCACGATGGAAATGGATCCAAAGTTACACTGTGAATAAAAACAAATGAACTGAAGAGAAGTGAGGCACGATCCGACTTGCACGATCCGACTTACACGATGGATTTTTATTGGAAATGTATTATGAAGGGACCTGGGCATTTCATCCGAGATAGCCGAAAATCCGACTTGTAGTGGCCGAAAAAAGGTCTAATCAAAATTATATCATAATTTTATTTATTATGTTTCCTCATTACGGCAGACTTTTTTTATTCCTTGTTTCTCAAGTTTTTTTCAGGAGAAATATTTGCGGAGGGCAGAAAAAAATTAAAAAATAAATTTTATTTTTAGTAGCTTTTCACATTCTCAGCAATTTCAACGGCAATGCTTAAATCGGAGGAAAGAAAAAAGAATTTTTATTAAAATGTGACCATGATAGGCCTATACATTGCAACCTGCTGTCGTGCTGAAGTGCATGATGTTTAACATGTTTAAGAGGCAATCATGCATGTATGTTTGTAGCAGATAAGGTATACAGTAACTAGAGCTGGCAAATGCCAGCAGACCCAGTAGTCTTGAACGTTAGTTGTGGTGTTGATATTTTTGGTGACTGGGAGGGGAATGTCGATGGTAGTCAGCTGCCCTTCATTCAGTGAGACTTTAGTGAAAAGTCTCTCTGAATGCAGGGCAGCTGACAGGGATCTGTGGTTATAAGTATTTATTAGCAAATGCAGATTTGTAGGGAAATGGAAGGGCTGGGGAGATATTCATCCTTTCAGAAAACGTTTTCAGCAAAAAAAATAAACAGAGAAACTGACACGTGAAAAAAATAAAAATTCCTATCGCAAGGCTCGAACCCGGCACCCCGGATTCAGAGCCGGACGCTCTACCGATACGCCAGCCGGCCACGTCATGACGGTGGCTGCTCCATAAATGTTTATAAACATACCCCAGCTACTCAACATATTTTTATGTTAATTAAAAATGACGTTGCAAATCAGAATAATCTTCCAAAAATCGCATTTCACAACATCCACAGAGCAAGTCCCCAGCAAATCTGTCAGCATATCGCTACATAATGTACCCATCTACATTCACAGTCACTAAAAACGTGAACCAACCGTCCGGTATGTTCCATCTGAACATTAGACGCATTTCATCTATGAGTCCAATTCTATTGAGTGACCCGTGAAAAGTCTTTGGCTAGCTTCGCTGTTGGCCGCTATGCGGCGCGTTGGACCCTTGCGTCTAGCTGAGTGTTGACGTTTTGCAATAATTGTGTGAGGGAACTGGAAAAAGCCGAAGGACTTGTGTAAAACTACATGTACATTGTAGAATAGACCACCTATGGACTTTACACTTATACAGGCGCCGATGGTACCTTTTTGCATAACAAGAGGCCCATGGGCCTTGCGTTCAGCTGATAGGAAGGGGTTAATATCTCTTGGTGAATCGAGATACATGTAGATATCATATTTCACCCATTGGGTGGGAAGGGGTTAATTAAATACCACTTCGTGAATCGTGATGGATAGTTGTATCATACCTATTTGGTGGGAAGGGGTTAATATCTCTTGGTGAATCGTATTACACCCATTGGGTGGGAAGGGGTTAATACCACTCCATGAATTGCGATAGATACATATATGTAGGCGTACATGTTGTATGAGACCTATTTGGTGGGAAGGGGTTAATATTTCTTGGTGAATCGCGACAGAAGTCGTATTACACCTGACCCATTGGGTCGGAAGGGGTTTTTAAATTCATTTGGTGAATCGCGATAGATGCATGTTGTATCATTATCAGTCCCTTTTGGTAGGAAGGGGTTAAGGTATTTTGGCCAACTTTTATTTTCATTTTTATTCCTCCCACCTACAACAGATTTTTTGAATGTTTCGCCCACTGAACAGAATTAACAAGCACAGCATTGAACGTCCCCCGTCGCCCCGGGTGCAAGTCCGACGGACATGTATTTTGAAGATTCCGTTCAATGGCACAATCACAGTTTATGTGATTCGGCTTTTTGGCCCCCTGGTGGCAAAGTGGAAAATCAGATTTGGGCGATTCGTTGACGCGACACACCGTTGGCCCATGATACATCCCTCCACCAAATATCAACCCAAAATTTTCAGTCATTCCGAAGTTACAGAGCGGAAGGGAACTTTTGTGGAATTTACAAAGTGTGGCCCCTACCAGGGCTGAAAAATCAATTAAACTTTAAAAATCCTATGATATATTATGTACCCTTCCTAGCTGAACCTACCATAAAATTTTGTGAAATTCCGTTCAGTATTAAAGGCGTAATCGCAGTTTTTGTGTTTCGGCTTTTGGCCCCCT
>NMRB01001974.1:117532-134922 GCA_002633025.1 Notospermus geniculatus | reverse complement strand
ACGATTTTGATGTTTCATCCAGATATCAACAGGAAAATTGTCTACAGCCAGCAAGCAGAATCGATCATCATCCCATCTGCAGCACCGCAAGAAACACGGAGCCCAGACACATCTGTTGGGAGTCCTCCAAGTGTCGATACGCTGTCTGATTCATCTACCAGCCTGTGCAGTGTTGAGGACCAGGCAGCACCTGTCTCGTTTGCTCAGGTTAGTTCTGTTACCATCTTCGTGTGCATTTACTGGAGCTCATGCATGTTACAAACTCTTCTCTATACATGTACCAATCTGTTACAGATGCTCCGAGCAGGGAAAGCGAAACCAGATGCCTGGCCTAAAGTACCTCCAAAAAGAGATGGACCCGTTGAGCCGGTACCAAAACCTGTTGGTAGACAGCGCCATGGATCAGGAAGCCAGAGTGAGGGAGAAGACCATATACCAGTCCCGACATACCAGTCGTCCTTCGGTGATGCCATCAAAGCAGCTCTGGATACGATTGAAACTGACTCTCCTAAGAAGGATAGCAGTGATGGTAAGATTGCAATAAGTGCTTCTGGTGAAAAACTTTTCATCAGTGAAGTCTTTGAAATCATTTCAGTACTTTCGCTACTACATGTAGTTGAGGTAGAGATTTATACAGCATACATTTTGTGAAGTTCGACTTGTGTCCTCTTGATGAGCAGTCAGTAGGAGGTGTTCAACTTCACCACCACTGTCCAAAAAGCTGTCCCGCCATGAACTTGATGCTGCACATGTTTTATTTCCAGTCATGATGGAGGCCTCGGGCAGTGAACCCCCTCAGTCGGGCAAGAAGAAGAAAATGAAGAAGAAATTACTCTTCACAACGACAATGAACCGGGCTAAGTAGCTGGGAGCATCATCGACGTAGAGAATACATGCAGCGTTTATCATCTGTGTATTGTCAGACCAGTGGACTATTCATTGTGACTGTTGTATGAGTTCAGTGATAATTGCATAAGCACCTCATCTGAAAGTGGGCTGTGCCTATAAAAGCGGGTACCTTTATGCTTGGCTTTTGTTTGGAACTTTCCCTTGCTCACATCAACAATGTTATTTTGCCTTGGACATATTCGTTGAAATAGGGTGCATGTAAGTGAGGTGCTGGCTTCACACCAGCTCAGTGATTTTGACCTTAACTTGCTCCAACCCACTGATAATTTGGGATAAATCATAGTTTTCTTGTTTGCTTGTGGATTAACTTTTGTGGATTTTACAAACTTGAAGACTATATTTTCTCCTGTGAGGCGGCTACTTGGTCTTTGATTGGGATAAGATGTACTGATTGAGGAAAACTATGTTAAGTTTGCTTGTGGATTTAGATTTTGTGGATATTACAAACTTAACATGGTGTTTTCCGCTATCATTATCTTGTACCTTGCAAAGCCCTTGTTAGTTATGCCGTTCGGAAGTTCTGCAAGGTGGACGTCGAGGAGCTTGGTTCTATCAAAACAAGGAGCCTGTCTTCCAAAATTGTCACTGCAATCCTGAATCAAATCAATGACATGCTAATCATTTGACCAATTTCACGCTATCGATAATGGTGTTGAGGCAGTCTCTTTACTATCAGGTGGGTGTACAGGGTGTTGAGGAAAAACCCTCAACAGAATATAACTGCTGTTTAATAGTTATGGAAACGTTTTCCTGAAGCACCGTGTGAATAGAACTTATGTATGGTGCTGCAATTTGGAGTCGGTTGTTGCCCACGTATCTGGAGACACCAGTTGGGAACTTGACTTGCTTTACTACATGTAATACTAGTGCTTGTTGTTTTGTAAATATAATATATATTGATGATGTATAAGACGTATAGGTGACATTAAAATAAGATGTTGGAAGAACGTTGAGTCAGGATTGGGGGGGGGGGGTTTGAAACTGCATCGTAGCTGCCTTCATTTGGTCCGAAGTCTGTGATTCTTTTGGTTGAATTACGGGGATATCTTGTATGGTCCCTTGGGAGCTCCTCAGTAGATCATGCAGAATGTAGCGACATAGTTGCCTTATTTGACATTGTGCACATTAGATAGGATTCATTTTGTTCGATATCCAATTTGCTATTTAAGAAATAGGCCCATGCCATTTTCTCGCTTCTTTGTTATTGCTGTTGGAAGCCAATGCTGCCTGCTGCCTAAAACAAGATTAGTCAGTTGTTAGCTTTTTGTCCACCGGCAGAAAATAGAGAAGTACCTCTTGTCATCCTGTGGTGGGTTTACTGATTTTTAAAGCCGTTCCAATTTTCATTGAAGTTCCTGACCCTGGTTTTAGTTACTGAGATATAGCAGCTCTAATTCTAGACAGGATTGATCTCAGTTATTTGTTTGTTATTGAAATCTTTGACGTCTTCGTGTTTATTTTGGTGCCCACGGTGGTCTGTAAAAACGTGTATAAAGGTGATGGTGAATAAAGTTATCACTGGCAAAACATTTGTTGTTGTTATTTAGTGCCTGATCTGACTCAGTAGGGAGAAAGTTGGCTCGAGTATAAGGAAACCTCCATCCTTGTGGTGGTGGGAGTATTAACTCAGTAGGATGATTCCTTCGACCATTTTTGGATTGAATTCCCTGTAGAGGGGAAACAGACGTCTTCCACAGAATGCAAATTTCCATTTACTAGTACCCTCTTAATTCAGGGGGGTGCATTTCTCACAGCTCATGAGTGTGAAGACAGCCTGGCTGATAGTAAAATATGAACCACCACTGTCGATAGGCGCAGCCTATGCTAGCCTTGAAAGTTTAAGTCAGTGTGTGGATCTTTCTCATCATAATAACAGATTGACAACTTGGTAATGGGACAAGAGCCTGTTTCGAATCGTTAAAGTGCCAGTGTTGGCTTAATTGGCACAGTAAATACATATTCGCCTAACGACGTGCCCATACCAAAATGAAATTCAAGTTTCCATTTTATACCACGCCGACCTCTTGACCTCGTCTGCATATCATTATCACTCGGAATTGCCGATCGGTCACGAATGATTCCGAGCAAAATGGGAAATATTGTCACTGTTTTTATCCAGCACTACGTCATCTTTATCGTCGAACCGTAATGTGTTGCCACCTTTTGGACCTATGTAGAACTACATCGTCTAGCCAATCATTTCAGTTCTATTGTCTGAACATAGAGGGCGCTGTACGTCTGTCCAAAATGGCGAGCGGTGAGTGAAAAACTCCACAAGTATCGTTCGATTACCACCGAATAATAACGCAATCGTGCTGAAATATACCTATTTAATCGTTTCGTATTTCTCATTCTGTTTTCCTTATTCATTTCATGCCATGCCTACCAACACAGAAGGGAGACAGGTGAGTGAAACTGGACTTTTCTCGAGCCGGAAATTCACACCCGTCACATTTTCCATTCATTTCCAATGCAATGCATCATGTAGACAGATCATACTGTCGACATCCGACACAGTACATGAACTAGGCCTACATGATACACTACATGCATGTAGCCAGCCTGAGTCAGTGACAGCAAGCCAAACTTCTTATGGGTGTAGGCCTAGCCTGCTAGTGTTCAGTCTACACCATCACGCTAGGCCGTGAAATCACGCTAGGCCTACAGCGTGAAAACCTTCTGTGGAAACCAAATTTTTACACACAGAATTGTGTACAAATTCAGCATTAAAAAAAAAATTAAAATTCTTCCTTAATATATCGAGTTATGTGTGTTCAACATGAATATGGCCGATTTTTTTCAATTAAAAGTTTTTTAAAGAAGTTAAAAGTTTTTGAAAATTGGGCCCTACATTTTGTACAGGCGAATGTACAGTCACGCATTACCGTGATGGTGTAGACTGGTGTTTGGTCAGTGTTTGCAAAGGCTAGCCTTTTAGCCTATTGATTTTTTTGAACTTGACGTTTGACGTTTTAAGGGGCATGTATAGAGGCCACTGAGTGAAGTACCACAAGTGGACCCATCCAAAAAGTTCAATATCCCTCAGGTTGACAGCCAGAAGGGCATGGCCATCAGTGTCTATACATGCATGGCTCACTGTACACTGCACACACACACTAATTACACAAGCTCCATTGTCTTTACGAGACATTACATCACCTGAGCTTTGGTGCAATCAAACTCCAAGCCACCACCGTTTCCGACTAATCAAGTAACGTAAAACGCAAAAGAATGACTATTGCTAGAGACAACGAGCAATTAAAATGTTGATTTAATCACCAATCGTCCATAATCACCGGTGAAACTTGCAGTCCATTTCCAATTTCACAGAACATGGGAGCTACCATATTGAGATACTCGAACTACTTTCGAATTTCAGCTCGGTCCAGTCGGGTCGCACCCGAACTACATAAATTCCTCGGTNGATATGGATTACACTTGACCACTGGTGGATCACTTAAGTGCTGATGCAGGAGACCAGAGCCCTTGTAAGACCTGGGCAAGCTAAGAGAAATTATCTTGCCAGATATGATATGAAACCCACATCATGTTTTGAGCTGGGTTGTGATTCCAACCCACCAGCGTTGTACTGTTGGAAGGTGACAAGGGGTACTTGGCATTAATTGCTGCTTTTCATACCTTTTGTATTATTCTGAAGCTGAAGTTTAATTCAATTTTCAATTGAGCTATTTCATTCACTAACTTGTTGGTGTTTTGTCAAAGTATTTCAATCTTTTCAACTTAACATTTTGTCATTTGATAAGTTCATTTCTTTAATAACTTTGCTGAAATACTGTAGCCTTTGACTGCAGTCATTAAAAACAATTCTTGTTTCCACTCCAGTAGGCCTGTTGAATCTGGCTGATTGATAACTTTCGATGGTACCCGGTATTCATGGTTATTTCAATCATTTACATATCAAAGAATGCATCTTCACCTGGTATTTTAATCATTACAGGATGAAAAATTTGCAAGTGTTACAACTTCTGTGTGGCTTTTCTGATAAAGGTGAACATGGGAGATAGCAACCTGCAGCTGGGGAGGTTGTACGGATCTCGGTGAAAACCTGCCTTGAATTGAAAAACTTCTGTCTTCAAGCCGTTTCCCTTGGTTCTTAAAGGGTTACATTCAACCGGAAATACTGAGATTATTACATGTACCTTTTGTTTGCAGTGGTGATGACTACTGGTAATAATTGCATACATGGTGTACATCAGCTATAAATGTGTCAATGATAGTGTAGGTGTGGTGAATACAGCAACAGTATGCCTTCCTTGAAAACATGACCACATCATTTACCTGTGTATTTTACCTGTGTAGCAATGGTAGCTGCTTGCCCAGTAGTTTCAGGGAGCAGTCTGTTCAGGTGTGGAAAGTCAACACTCACCTCTGGCTACTGGTACCTTTACCAATGGAGCAACTTTGAGGGGGCTACCTTCATAGTTCAGTCCAACCAGATTGGATACAGAAAGTCACAAAAATTTTGTGACTTTCTGTATCCAATCTGGTTGGACTGAACTATGATTGTGAGTGTGACCTCGCAGTAGCTCCTACATGTAAATAAGCAATTCAATTTGAGGGCGATGATGTTGATGTCATAAGTTGCTTCTTGGCTCAACCACTACAGTTCTGTATCACTGAGCAGCATTGGCTGAGTAGTCGAGTTGTCAACCTGGACAAAATTCAGTTCTTCCGCTGTTTTTCTCATCAATTCTATGTGCTAAAGTAGGCCTGTGAGACATTCTTTGAAAAAAGTGACTCAGAACTGGTACACTTATTTGTCCATTCTTCTGGGCATGTAATCAACATACTACTGGTAATCAAACATGTAGAATCCTGAATCGGAAGTGACGTTACTCTGTGGCACACAATGGAAATCCTATTGTTTGATGCGGCTTATTCCGTCAATTGGTGACCTTTTTTAGGGCACTGATTGGGGATTCTAAATTCGTTCCTCAAACGTAAATGTTTGACTTCAAAGAAGGGAATTGGAGTTGAGAGAGACCAATGTGTTTAAAACCTTTCCTGGCTGGCCCACTTTCTTCACTATACTTTGGCTGTGATAATGTACAGGAAGTCAACTTCCAGATTTTGCAAATTTTCGACCCCAACCGGGGTCTTCTTCAGGCTGGCACTTAACAGTACAAGACTCTAGAATAGACGGTTGGGGTCGAAAATTTGCAAAATCTGGAAGTTGACTTCCTGTATATTATCACGTTGTGTGTCAATTTTAGTGCTATTTCTTTCTTTGTATACTTTGGCTGTGGTGTTAAAGTCCATTCATTATTAAGCGTGTGTTATGCCATTTGGTCTAACTGATGATGCCAAAATGCTCATAATTATCAATGTCATAAATTTGTTATGAAGTCTACAAGTGATATTTCATTTGTGCACAAAATACATGTACAAAAGAGAGATACAGAGCCACAACACTATTGATTTCAATTGTGCCGAAATGTATCCAGTCAAACAGACACATGGCTGGCTTCAGTTGCCTTGGGAACTGTACGCAGTGTAACTGCTCAGTGTGTCTCGGATGTGGAGGTAAATGTATGACTCTTTGGTCCTTTGTAACGATTAGAAGTCAACATAACACGGCATTTTAGTTGTGGATTTGTACCACTTCAGTCCACATGCTCCGGCACTTTGAAAATTGAGTAAATCTGACAGTTGTTTGCAGTCTGTAGGCTTTCAAGTCAAATGAAAAAAAAAGGATTTCTGAATTTAGATGTTTGATAAACTCATCATTATGGAAGGTTCTTTCCACAGGAAACCCTCAGCAAAACACAAAATAAGTTTCATTGTATGCATTGTGCCCGTCCCTCATGTCTGTACCCTTCATTGCCGTCCCTCATGTCTGTACCCTTCATTGCCGTCCCTCATGTCTGTACCCTTCATTGCCGTCCCTCATGTCTGTACCCTTCATTGCCGTCCCTCATGTCTGTACCCTTCATTGCCCGAACCTATGCCACAATGGAACATTTTGGCAATCAATCACTCTATTGTGGTGACTCATGTACTCAAACCACATTAGATGTGAAGACTTCCTTTAACAATTTGTAAATTGTACAAATACATGTACATTTACAAATACATGTACAATGTTTCGTCAACAGTGGACTTCCGACTTGGCCAAGTTTATATTTCCCGACCCAATGTAGGCCTGTGCTGTGGCACTTCGTGGACAGAGGAGTGACCAGTGACATGAATACTTGGTGAAAAAGCCCAGGGTCCATATTCATAAAACTACTTAGTAAGTGTGACACTTATCCTTTGTTCATCACAAAAGATAGTATGAATATGGACCCTGAGTTCATTGGCCGGTGTGGCATCGCTTTCCTGTTCCTTGACAGACTCTCACAGGGTCAAGGAATACAAGGGTCATCCAGACTGGCGACAGCGGCTCACATGTATTCCATTCAATACCCATCAGTGTGGTTTGGTATAAAATGATCTTTCCTCTTCCTTTGAGGCTCGGAGCTGAGCAAACAGTGATATCAGGTCTTGACTCAGAAGTCCATACTCAAAGCCTACGGCTCACTTTCCTGCCTCACTTTCGTGCATCGTGGAAAGTGAGTAACTCTGAAAATAGACAATCGAGTTTAGATTCAATTGGCTTCATGAGTCATGCACCATCTGAGTGGAAGCATTACCCTCTCTGTCAGATCAGGGTAATGTCTTCCCAGTGGGGTGATGGATTGTTATCAAGAGATCTGACATCTGCTCACAGATTCCTATCTCTAGTTGGTAAGATATTTCAATTTGAAGAGCTTAGCTTGACCACAGCACGGCAGGGGGAGTAAACTCATGCTGTCTCTTCAGCCCTTGAATAGCGGGAATCAGACAGATTTTGATGGTGGCCTCTTGGTAGCTTTTTTCTTGCCATCAGGCATGTCAGGGCTCGAAAAGTAGCTGTTTTCATCGCCATTGGCTACAGGATTTTCCCATTTGGCTCTAAAGGATTTTGTCAACTTCGCCATTTGGCTACAACGATTCCTTGATTTTCACCATTTTAATTGCCATAAGTCCTTTCTATTTCCATTGGCAGTATCTCAATCGTTGATATTTGGCAATGAAAATTTGTAGACATTTAGCCAAATGGCTACCTTTGAACAAATTTCAAATTCAAATTCAAATTCTTTTATTGAATCAAGGACCCTCGAGGGGTATAGAAATTACAATATTTACATTGATTTTGATTGTATATAATATGGAACAGAGAATTTGAAGGGAAAACAAAGAGAGACTAAATACAAGACTAGATACAAGACTAGACTGAACAACTGAACTTTTCGAGCACTGGGCATGATGTACATGTATTGGCCTTGAAGAATGCAGTTTTCAGTGTACTAGTACTACATGGTATGAGTTGAATCTCTGTCTGACGAGAACTGAGACATGCTACACACACCTGGATTGACCAGTCTGACAGTGTATGTTTATAGAAACTGTCGGAGATGTTGAGTTATTCATACTCGTGCACTCCAGCAGGAATCAGGAACGACTTTCTTCCCGAGTTTACTATAGTCTCAATATTTTTCAAACCTTCAGTACTGGCCTGGAACTGCTGGTCAAAAATCAATGCACAATTTGCTACATTCTGAGGTATCAGTGGTTGTAGTGGGAGAGGAACGGTACTAAACCACACCAGCCTCACTGTCGAGCAGACCCGGTGCATTGCTACATGAATAGGTTCTATTGAAATCCACCCCATTATCTGAATAATAAGCCTGATGTTTTGCTACCAACCACTCTTCAACATCCAATAAGCCAATTATCAAAAACCAGTCAGTTATTCTCTGATCTCTAATGGCATTACAGTGTGTAACCCTGGAACAGCAAAATCAGTTGTTGATTTCAGATACCATCTGGGGATTCCCTCTCTAATCACCATGGTTACGTCGTCATAAGATGCAGTGCACTGACGTTCCTGTACGCAGCTCTTGAGACAGCCAACAGTTTTCAATTTGATTTTTTCACTTGTTGTTTTTCTTTGTCGCATGGTTGGCTCACTTGATGCCTGGAATGATTCATGACCCATCCTACTGACTCATCCTCATGTCCTGGATTCTCTTCATTGTGAGTGCATTCTACAGCAAGGGGCAGAGCCATCTATTGTAATGTAACGAAATTGATTGCAATGGCATCCGGCAATTAGGGAGGCCGGCTCCATTGTTAGCTTGCTGTCAGTGTCGTGTTCAGATTGATCGAGTCCCTCATCCTGGTTGTGTCTCATGACTTTCCATCCAGGAAGTCTGTATGTTGGTTGCAATACTACATTTGTATACTACTCACAAGGTACAAAAAGCACAAAATTGACACACAAAATGATAATAAACAAGAAGTCAATCTCCAGAATTCACGAATTTTCGACCCCAAGCGGGGTCTTTTTCAAGTGGAACTTTACAATCTGAAACTCTAGAAAAGACTCTCTCAGTCTTTTCTAGAGTTTCAGATTGTAAAGTTCCACTTGAAAAAGACCCCGCTTGGGGTCGAAAATTCGTGAATTCTGGAGATTGACTTCTTGTTTATTATCATGTATACTACTCACAAGTTGAACAATGTTACTTGAGTTCTTCAGTACAAATCAATTAGATGCAGTAAACAGTGGAACCTCTCTATTAAG
This sequence comes from Notospermus geniculatus, assembly GCA_002633025.1. Lineage (NCBI taxonomy): Eukaryota > Metazoa > Nemertea > Pilidiophora > Heteronemertea > Lineidae > Notospermus > Notospermus geniculatus. The sequence continues at coordinate 125,387 of NMRB01001974.1, read as the reverse complement.
GACGCCCCCGGGACTGACGCTTGCTGTTCTAAACCGTGAGGTGTCCTGATTACAGAGGACAAAATGAATAATGTAGGACTATTGAATCCAGGTCTGAACTGGGTGTCCTTGATAGAGGGGTGTCCCAAGCAGGAGTGTCCCCAAGGGAAGGTTTCACTATCGGTCCACTAATGGTACATGTACATATATGTTGAATGAAATGAAATTATGTTCATTAGGCAAAAAAAAATTGTCTGTTTCTTGTCCAGGAACTCAGCAAAAATTGATGCGGGCATGCAAATTTTTTTTTTATTTTCAAATAATTTTTTTTCCGTTTTCTTCATGGATGATGGGGGAAATACCACCAGCAAACTATCTCTCTACATGTTTAAAGCACAGATTTCATGAAAAATAAAGATGATTTCAAGTGATGAAGCATTTCTGTGCATTGTATAGAAGGCGCTGCGTAAGCAAAGTGGGAAAATTTGAAATTGGTGAGAAAAAAATTTTCGATGCGGAGGGCCTGGGAATGACGCGGGCGCGGACAAGAAACAAATACTTTATTTTTTTTGGCCTTACAATGATTATTTTGATGGGGTATTGTGCTACCATCAGATGTTCTAGATAAGTAGTATTCTAGTCCAATATCTCCATTGCCTTCTGGTTTACCTCAGATAGGGACATTCTCAGGTTACCTCAGATAGGGACATTCTCAGGTTACCTCAGATAGGGACATTCTCAGGTTACCTCAGATAGGGACATTCTCAGGTTACCTCAGATAGGGACATTCTCAGGTTACCTCAGACGGGGACCTACATTGACAAGATTTCACTCTCCACAAAATGGGCAGGTTTGCATGTTTGATTTCAAGAAGATGTCTTTGATTTGTTTCCTTTTCATGACACGTATCAACAGCTTGCCTCAAAGTAAAGAGACACAAAACTGAAATATTTGTTTTCTCTTTCCAGTTCTCGAATCCAGAGACCCCTGGCTATGTGGGGTTTGCCAACTTGCCGAACCAAGTTCACAGGAAGTCCGTTAAGAAGGGCTTCGAGTTCACCCTCATGGTGGTGGGTAAGTATAGGAACCGAGTGTTTAAGATGCTTATCAGTTTGGTCCAGGTCTTCACTCATCCAGCATGATCAATGCCAACAAATTAAAAATAGATATCTATTTTTGATGCCAAGCAAATCAGGGGTCCTTCATCACCATTTGAAGTGGTTGTTGTACTTGAACAAAATGACGATGTAAAGATGTACTATCATCTTTGTTTTGTGTTGAGGTTTGGAATATCGAGGAATCATCTGTATCAAATTAGTGTAAGCTAGATACCAATTGTCTGGATATTAATTTAGACCAACAAGTTGTCCTGGAACGAATTTTCTTGTTACCGGTACCCAAAATCTGCCACAGTTTTTGTTTGTATTTCAGGTGAATCTGGTCTCGGGAAATCAACACTCATCAACAGCCTCTTCCTAACAGACCTTTACCCCGATCGGGTTGTTCCTGGATCAAAAGGTGTGTGACCTCTCATCGGCCGTCCAAGTGGCATCTTCTTGTGTTGTGGTTCAAGGGGTCCTCTATTGTGGACCCCTGGGACAATGTGAAGTGATGCATTTGTATGAGTAGAAATGTAGACAAGATTGGTTGGAATTGAAAAAGAAATAGACGGCATGAACACTGCTTGGCCATATATGTTTAGAGCTTCCTCAATCGTTGTAGAGTCGGTCTTATCCTCTGGTAGTGAATGCCTAGTGAGGAACCGTTTGGCCATAGATTATGTTCAGAGCTTTTCACTATTAGGGAGGTTGAGATCAGCGACTTATCACGGATCCGTATACGTATATGGATCAAAATGTACACAAAACTTGTCCTCGTTGTACAGAATTCTATCCATAGACATATAAGGATCCATGACAAGTCGCTGATCTCAACCTCCCTATGTTTTGGATTTGACTGATCCTCTGGTATTGAATGACAAGTCAGGAACTGTTGGCTGTAGAAAATCCCATGTCACAGTCTACGTATGTTTGGGCCTAGTGTTGAATGCTTGAAAGTTAGCAAGTTCTTGAGCTGGTGGGTCACCCACCTATTGTAGACACCCTCTTTTCTAGACATGACCAGGTTGTGATTGCCTCCAAACAGCTTCTGTGTCTCACTTGTCTAATAGTCTTATTACAGCTTTATGTCTGTTCTTGTCCTACATCTTTGTGGCTTGGCTAGGCCTTGTCCCACATCGGCCTTGTCTCCTGGCAGACAGTTCACCTAAACCTTCTTTCACTCAACAAATTTGATTTCTGTTGTCACCAGTTGAAGTAAGTTTATGTTGCATGGCTGTCGGATTCCCAGAATTCCTCTCCACGACACCGATCGTGTCATGAACGATGATCAGCCATAAACCATTTTAATCTTCTCTTTTGTACCCAAAATACCGGGTACTCATGAAATCACAAAAGCCGAGACGTCTCACTCAAATTTCAAATGTGATGTTTGAAGTTTGAAGTTAGATGTGAGAAATACTCTCAATTCAGATTTCAAATTTGATTGAAGTTGCTCAGCTTCCTGTCCTTGATAATTGCATCTTGACCCCCTCCCCTGATTTATAGGCAAGCCAAGTCCAATGAAACAGCCTGTCATCATTCAGCCTAAACGCCCTGAACTCACCACCGAAGGTCCAGTAACATTTATTTTGCAGCATTGTTCTAATTCACCTGCTTATTAATGTTCCTTTCGCTGCATTTTATATTTGGGATGCTTTGAATCCCCGTCATATACTGTCACAACGAAATGCCGATCTAAATTGTTTAGATCAAGGTTATACAAATACATGAATCTTAGCTTTGAGGCTGTTTGTGTGCATGTGATTGAGAGGGCTTTTCTCTGGTGGGTGCATGGGCATGATCACACGCTTGCTTGTCTTTGGTAGTCACNATACAGTGTTTGCTGCTAGAGGATGTCTGAAAGCAGTAAAACAATGACACTTGACCTCAGCCAACATCTTTTGTAGTAAAAAATGATATGGATTTCATTCTCTGAACAGCCTACAACAGTCTGTGTTACAGACTGCTCATCACTGCATGTGGTGGTTCACCAGAAATTCCTAACATGTGAGATTTTGATTTGCCTTGTTCATGAATGAGCACTCGAGCATGCCCGTTGGTGACACTTGGCTCTACATGGACCCTAAGCTGTATAGAGCATATCCACCACTTGATCTAAAGTGTGGAATTCAAAGTCATCTTGCAAATAACCATTGCATGTTTTGTTGTGGTTTGTGTTGTTATGTTCCTTATTTTCCTTGTTGTGTTAACAGAACTCTTCCATCTTTACGAAAAAATGGGATGTTTTATGTTTTCCTGAAATCAGCCTACCCTCACCGCCAGGGAGGGTTGAAATGTGTCGAAAGTACAGCGGAACCTCACTGTGGATACCTTTCGGACTGACACATACTGTCCTTAATTGAGAGGTGTCCTGATGAGGGAGGTTAAAATGAATGGAAATGACCACCTTTTGACTGAACTTCAGTGTCTTTAGCAGAGAGGTGTCCTGCTGACAGAGGTGTCTGCAAAGGGAGGTTCCACTGTGCTATAGTTGTTGTACTTTGTAGCCCTGTCATTCAGTGTGTGATCCCTGTGTAGTCTTACTCTTATTGCAATGAATTCAGGTGTTGTGAGATGTGCTACTCAACTAAAATACCTTCCATGTGATTCATTTTGTACACCGTCTCTTTACTTTTGTGTTATTTTGCAGAAAAAATGCACCAGACCTTGAAGATCGATGCATCATCTGTTGAGATTGAGGAGCGAGGGGTGAAACTTCGTCTGACGGTCGTAGATACTCCAGGATTTGGTGACGGAATAGATAATGATAATTGGTATGTTTCGTTTATCGTGTTGAGTAATGTGGTGGTTTCTCACTAACAGAGACTAATTTAATTTGGAGAACCAGACTGCAGACAGAATGTGTGCCTGCTTCAGTTCTTGACAGTGCTGCTACCTGGTGAAAAACACAGGATCTACACACATGGCTCTTACAGCCCCAGGGTCATTTTAGGTGTCTATTTTAATTGATTGATTCTCGTGTTTTCAGTTTCAACAAAATAATCAAATACATTGACGAGCAGTACGAGAAATTCCTACGCGACGAGAGTGGCCTTAATCGTAGAAACATTAGCGACAACAGAGTTCATTGTTGCTTTTACTTCATAAATCCAGCAGGGCATGGGTAAGTTGTGGGCAAAAGTTCTGCCAAATTTTCCTGCTATTTACCACGATTCTTTTGCTTCCGTCATCAAATCAAATGAGCAGATGGGTGATCATTTATCATGGCGTGACTTGATGAGTCTCCAAAGTGGAACTCAGACAAACCTGTTTCTAATCTTGAATTCAATCAAGTATCTTTTCCAACTTTCAGTCTTAAACCATTAGATGTTCAGTTCATGAAGGCCATCCACAACAAAGTGAACATTGTACCAGTTATAGCCAAGTCAGACACCTTAACGAAGAAAGAAGTGGAAAGGTTGAAACTGAAAGTAATGTCAGAAATAGAGAAGAATGGTATCCAGATTTACACACTGCCCGACTGTGATTCAGACGAGGATGAAGATTACAAGGAACAGTGTAAACAGCTCAAGGTAAGACTTGGCAAGAATTGCCCGAGTGGTGGCAAGGAAACATCTAGTGCCTGTCACGTCAGAGGTTCGATTCCCAATTGGATGTGGTGCTCGTTTGATAGAGGGCAACTCTGACAGCAAAGTATATCTTTGTTACTCTCTAGGATTCCTTCCATATTCTTCTTGGCTTCTTTCAGGCTGCAATTCCATTTGCTGTAGTAGGATCAAGCCAGGTTGTCGAGGTCAAAGGTCGTAAGGTCAGAGGTCGGGTGTATCCTTGGGGCGTCGTAGAAGTGGAAAACCCAGACCACTGTGATTTCATCAAGCTCAGAACAATGCTCATGTAAGTTAGCTCTCTATTTACGATGCATACTACCAGCTGATTTAAAGCAACCACTTCGCATTTTGGAAAGGCTTGCAGATAGTGAGATTTCCTAAATAGCCCTGTTGAAGGCCTTGGTCTCTTTTCATGACTCTGAACAAGAAATGTAATACCTGGATCAAAATCATCTGGAGCCGTTTGAGTAAGCATTCCATTCACTCTTTCATCCAGTACCCACATGAATGATCTACAAGAAGTCACCCAGGACATACATTATGAGAACTACCGGTTAGAAAACCTGAAGAATGGGGCAGAGCCTGCGACAAGGAGACCCAAGTATGTCTTTCTGTTCTCTACTCTTGGTTTGTGCTCATTGCTTGGACGAAATTAGTGTTTTCTGTAGATTTCTCTATCATTACTTTGACCCGCTGCCCTCAGAGAACGTTCAGATACTGAACCCTGTACATTAGCGATTCATTAGATGTCTAGCAGTGAAGATCTTTGTAGAATTGCTGTAGTTTTACTCTCTGTGAATAGAATCCTGAAGTGATTGTGAATAGTCTATCCGAAACCTACATGTACCTGGCTGTTCATTTTTACTGTAGACTCTCCTTAGCTTTGTAATGAACTGTCTACTTCTTCCTGCTGTATGCACGGCGTAGTTAGTCACTGTTACATCATCATCATCCTTCTGTTTATCTGAAGAATATGAATCAAAGCAAGTCCTTCCCTGACCCTTGCATCTTGACCCACCAAGGGTTATTAGATCACTACGCCTTCAAACTCTGAGTAGTCAGAAGGCAAATGACCGAAAACCTTGGTGCTTTGTGGTAGTGGCAAGTAACTTCACGGTTACTCAGAGTGGCGCAATGGAAACATCGGCGCCTGTCACCTCTGAGGTCGCGGGTTCGATTCCCGGTCGGGTCCGTGTCTCATGTGATAGAGAGGGCGACTCTCTCTGACAGCGCAGGTTTTCTCCGGGCACTCCGGTTTCCTCCTGCATTACATTAAAATCGCCCAATATTGTCTATAGAACCAATAATGCCGAATTTGGCGCTCGGTTCTCAACTCAATATTTTTACTTCACGGTTGGGCTTGATGTCAGCGGTCTTGGCTATGTTACCATTGGGACACCATTGGGCAAAGGAAGACAGTACCTTGTGAACAACGAGCTGACCATCCTACACAACAACGGAGGGCAGCACCTCTGTTGTCAACCATCAAAGTGACAAACAACATACAGCACTAAAGGCCTGTTTGTACACCGAGTGCGACCACAAACATAGAAAAAGCTTTGTTCATACAAAAGCAGCATGACAAGGAAAAGGAAAAGTCTTTGGTACATTCGTGGTCACTCAGTGTATAGGCTAAACCAACCTTTATTGTTTTGCTTTCATACTCCCTTTTGGCTAGACACAGCCTAATTGCAGCCTCACTAGGTTCTTCTCATCAGTACTGACTTCAAGTTTCAGCACCGACGAACCAATTCACAGATATTTTTTTCTCTTTTTTTCTCCCCTAATTTGCCATGCTCTCTCCACTCCCAACCTGTGTTATCTCCACTTTATATAATCACACAGTGGGTAAGCAACTTCTTATTCTTGTTTTGATTGCCTCTCACTCTCACCATTTGTAAGAAATCCCAACAATAAAATATTGAATTTTGTCCTTGGCTAGAGTCATCCCGGGGTTGCATGTTGGTTTCCTCTCATCAAAGATCCAGACAACATGCATGCATCATAAACGTCCTCTAAAAATGACATTGAAAACAAAACTTGTTGTGTGTGGATACTCACAGACTCACACTGTACTCCAGTAGTGTACATCTGGAATGCTGACTAAACTACATCATGGAGGTATAAAATATACCTCCGAGCCGCTCCATGACTACATGTACAGAACAATTGAGGATGTGTGTGGAAACTATACAACAAACAATTCCACTCATTTTGTCGTCATCTTAGGGGGCTTATCACTTGTGCATGTTGTCATACATCCTTCATGTCCTTGGCCTGTTGTCAGTTCTGTTGTGTACTGTTATTAAGACCGCCCCCATCAATGGGGCGGTCTTCCTTGTTTTTACTGAATTTCTCTCTCTCCATCCAATCTGTGGTTTCGCCTGGATAACTGAAGAAGTTCGACCTGAAACGCGGGGAAACTCTCACAAATGGTTCATATGCATATTACACAGAATCCTATTGATTGTTGGGGTGATTCGACCACAATAAACAGTGAAATTGTGATGAAATTTGTTGGGGTATTATCGTAGGCCTTCCTCCCGTCTTCGCAGCCATTACATGCATTAGCCGCAATCTCGTACCGAGAGTTCAGATTAAACTCTGGAAACGGCTACGCCGGTACTACTTTTGCACAGTGCAAAATACATTGCTGACGGCGGATGGATTTCTGACCGTGCACAACCAATTGCGTAGGGATTCGAAAGAGTTCGTATTTTATTCCCTAATAAAACATTTATTCGCCAACGGAATGTTAAAATAGTAGTATTTTTACAAATACTGGAACAAATTCTAATTTCGGTATGATTGCTTTATCAAATGATTTGTAAAATCGATGAGCACAAGAATCTTGTGGTTCCAGCCGTTTCAGAGGCCTCAGATTGGCACACGGCGCTCATTAACATAAAAATCTCATGACGTACCACTGACCATGCTGACGGCGTCAGGTAACCAGTGTAACTAAACCACTGAAAGCGCCGTGGAGAACACGCCACTCTCCAACGTAGAGGCCAGACAGCTTCGTCGCACAAGTGCAGCAACACGCTGGCAAACACGGTACAACCATGCCAACATCTTCTGGAGAGTGACGGAGGCGAGACGTTCCGATTGGTGACCGAGACGTACGGAGCATGCGCATTGGTTGCTCATACATGTGCTACGCAAACCGGTGAGTTGATTCCTCTTCGTTTTGTATTGGTGAAATTA
>NMRB01001974.1:78455-91786 GCA_002633025.1 Notospermus geniculatus | reverse complement strand
AAACGAGCATTACTTTATCAAGTATTTCAAGGAGCCATGGTGGTTCGAGCCTCTGACTAGCAGGCCTTTCCGTTTGACGGGCGTGAAAATGCATGCGCCTCGCAAACAATACAAATTCTATTGTTTACGAAGTGCATGCGTTTTCGCGCCCGTCAAACGGAAAGGCCTGGACTAGCAGTCAGAGGGTCCCGGGTTCGAATCCCACTGGGCGTGGGACTCTTTGCCTCGCTCACTGGCCTCTCTCCACCCAGGGCCGACCGAATCGAAACTCCGATAGCACTAACAGTGCCTAACAGAGAGGTATGCAATGCCTTTTACCATTACAGAGTTTCTCTGTTAGGCCCTGTTAGTGCTATCGGAGTTTCGATTCGGTCGGCCCAGGTGTATAAATGGGTACCGGTCGGAAATGCTCGGGTTGTAGGGCTGAATGAGCAGCTCATCTGAGTTCCACTGAAAAGTTTCAGGATAGACTGGGGTAAGTGTCAAGTTGACAGATGACACCTCTACCATTGTTATCAGACTATAAACCCAAACTTAACTTCAACTTTAAGTATTTGAAGTGAACAGCTTGCTAAAACTAAAGCTTGATTGATTGGCAAAACTTTTCATCAGTTGATGCATGTTTGAGGTAGTGTTGATGTATATCTATATAATGTACTAGTGCTCCTGAATGGTGCATATGCTGTTTTTTGGTGGGGTTCAACACTACCAGGTGCCTGGAGGATCACCATAAAGGGTTTATTGGCGAAGATAATCCATGTAATAATGCAAAATAGACCTACATCGTATTATGTCTCAGTCTGATGATGCTTTGGCCCTCCTTTATTCATCTGCTCATTTTGCGACATGCGTGCATCATCTCATCATATAGCTTCTGGTATCTTGTACTTTTCTTCTCTTCATAGCAACCGTAGTAACTGGACTTGTTAACAGAAGATGTGCTTATAAAAATAATGGTGGAAGTTCATTGCATTAGCTTCTAAGATACTCTCATGTCTCTAGTTTGTTGAAGACTTCAGTTTGTTGTTTGGCTCTCTTATCAGACCGCAAGCTGTTCTTTTGGATTCTTTCCATTTGTGTTTTTTTTCGGTTTGTTTGTTACCAGCAACCAGGTAGTGCATTCTCCGTGGAAGCATCTCTAATCTTTCAGAAAAGATATTCGAAGTGAAGGATACTCACCGTGCCACTTGCTGGATTTATTGCTGATTGCTCCGTGATTCTCTGCCATCGACTGTGACACTTGTGTGACATACCACCATAGTTGTACAAGAGGGCAATTAGTGATCCCAATACAATTAATGGTAATCAAAATTTGATGGGGATCGGATGGTGATGGTGTACACCATGAGTATTGTGTATAACGTTCTGTGATGCTGATGCATTGTGGACTGAGTCATGTTAACTGGTGCATGTTCCGATTCCCGTTAAACTTAAAGGGTTTACAAACACTTTTGGACTTGGCGCTACCCGTGGAATTAACTGTGAGAACTTGAGACTTGAGGAGTTCAGATTGTTTTGCAAGCAATAATAATGTCGAAAGTAAGTATTTCGTGTGTTTTGGAATGGATGGGAATGTTTTGGTGAAGTGGCTAGGCCGGGGTAATTGCATAGTCTTGACCTGGATAGTGGGTGTCACTTGAAACTTATTGGTTAACACAAAAGAGTACCGTACGCTATATTGAAACACTTCAGCTAACCCATTCCGAAAGTGAGAGATTTTCCCCAGAATTAAGGCCTGTTTCGACTAGAGTGGATTCCGCTGCGGCTTGCGGTGAGCGGAGCAGTTTTCATCCAAAGCCCTGTGGAAACCATACCGCTCGCCGCAAACCGCAGCGGAATCCCCTGTAGTGGAAACGGGCCTTTAGACTGTTGTGTGTGTAAAATTCATGTGTTGTTTACAACGGGAATCAAAGGTAAACTTACAGGAACTAACTTTGTAAACTGATCTAAGTAAAAGAATGGGAACTATTCATAGGCTAGGAATAAAAACATGCGAGCATAATGTGCATGTACCATCGAGATACGGGAACACCTGGTGTATACTGCAAGCTAAATATTATTGCCTTCCACGATGAATATGAGTTTGTACCGTGAGTTATGATGTCATGTATGCTCTGTTGTCATCTGTTTGTGAAGGTCGATATTCATAACCAAGTCCAGAGTTTGATATCAAATGAAATGAGATTCCATCTCAATGTTTCATTGGTGGAACATTTCAGAGTTTCATGTTTGTAACTCTTGGGGCCGTATGCACCAAATGAAGACTATCTGTAAGTCAGGTTGAGCCACAACTTTTCCATTGTCACATCATACCCTGGCAAACCTGAACAATTGAAAAGTTGTGGCTCAACCTGAGTTCAAGATAATCTTCGTTTGGTGCATACGGCCCTTGATGTTGTACTCAGTGATCCCATATGAAATCTGATTGCTGTTGTGTATTGATTATTCAACTGATTGATCTGGTCCTGAATACAGGGTGGGCCTGAAAACTTTAAAAAGATGGTAGATAAAGTTTAGGTGATATCGTCTGTCTAAGTTTATGATCTTAGGCACTGCACTTCACATCATTCCAGAGTACATACTGTCAGTCAGTTGACCAATAGAAGCCACTACGGCCCAGTTCAATGCCCAGTGGACCCATTCATGGTTGATTCAGCACCAATCGGGAGAATGTTCTTTTGTATTGGTCAGCAAGGAATTAGCTGCCATCTTTTGCTCCCGTTGAACACACCATTGATGTTCCTGCTTGCTTGTTGCATGGCGGTGAATTTCCAACCATTGGCCTTGGGGACTGTGGACAGAGCAACAGACCATCTGCTCTTGGCACTGCAGGTTCGTTTGGTTCAGGCCTTGCTGTGTTTGTGAATGAAGGCAAATCAGTATTGAATGCAAGAACCAAAGAACGACTTCACCATACTGAGCGCCATGGGAATACACACCCCATCAAAACGCTGAAATGGCCCATATCCTAATATTGATCTCTGGTTGTTTGCCATCATGTAATCTTCCTCTCTGGAAAACAAGCTCTCATAATACACATCATTACCGCCGAAATAGCCTACATGGATTCTCTGTTAGTTTTGTCGTCATACTTTTGGTTAGCATTTGACTGGTTACATTAGCACTGGATACCTCCTGAAGTGTCCGTGGAAACTGCACAACACAGCAGCGGGGAAGATTGTATTGACGAAGTCCACCCAGCCATCAGTCAGTGTTATGCTAAGCCAAGGTTGATTGTCAATTCCGACATTATCAAGTTTTCATCACAGTGACAACGAATGGAACACGGAACTCATATAAATATCTTTGATGGCCACATCAATGCACTGTAGAGTGAGGGCTATTCACTGCAGCAATGGTTGTAGCAATAGCATCATTGCCTCCATTCTCCCACAGCAGGGGTTTTTACCTCCCTCCTCTTCATCCACTCACACAAGTGTTTGAAGAGGAACGAGACCAAAGCCCTGCTGTGGGAGGATACATTGCCTGAGGCGCTGAATCCATGCAGTCTTTTCTCTCATGAATACTGAACACTGTTTGGCTGAAGTATTGAATTCACCCGAGGGAGTTCTGATTGGTCTCTCAATAACTAGATTCATATATATTCCATGCATTCTCAAGGTCATAGCCGCTAGCATTAGATGACGAGCTACAGTTAGCTCTGTGTAGAAACCTGGTATGTGACGTACATATATCGTCCTGGTTCTACAGTCATAGAGTTCTCCCAGACACTGACTATGGAGATGTGTCCTCGAACCTCACATTGGCTACAGCTAGGAATACACCGAACGTGATATCGCGTGCTACAGGGCAACATGCGCGATTTATGCTTTGAAAACCTTTGTTTGCATGCAGTGCGGGGAAAATTACAAAGCCTTTGCCGTGTGCGTCAACGCATCGCGTTCGGTGTATTCCTAGTTGACATCATAAGGCAACACATTGTGCAAGCATAGTCTGAGGGCATATAGCGATGTCACAGTCCTTGGTTGTCAAGGTGATGATCATTAAGTCCTCAGTGACAGTTGTTAAGTTCTCCTGAACTCTGAGACATTGGCCCTTTCAGCCCCGTACCTCAGCTCTCTGCAACACTTTCCTAATGTTAACCCCTTAACTCAGCTCCCTGCCACTCGCCTGATGTTAACCCCCTTACAAATGTTACCCCCTGTTCCTCATGAGTGAACGTCCCGCTTCTGGACCAATAGATTTAATCAAATTGTGAATTCTACTATTGATGACACTCGCCACATTGATCCCCAATTACGTGTTCACCCATCGATGTGTTTCACGTAGAATTGGCAAAACTGATCATGTATCAGTGCATGGATTCTACACAATTTCTTCTTCAATTAAGGGTGGAAAAATCAGCAGTGGTCGTCAAGAGGCCACCTGTTGCTGTGTACTGGATCCTAATTGCCCACCATTCTGTCTGTTCCACTCCATGATACCACACGATTTCTCTATTCCTGATCCTGGATATTTAGGCTGCTAGCCGACTTACACCATTCTGTACTTCTGATCATCTTGGATAGCTTGGTGTGCCGTCGATTTCTTGATGAGCCTGGCTACTTCTGGACCTTGTCAATTTCGCTGATCCAAGGTTTCACTTGAGACACCAGTCCATTCACATAAGCTGAGCCATTCTGAAACCCATCCTCCACCCTGTGGACTGGTAGATCATCAAAAATTGAGATTGAACTGATGGCTCAATCAGATTTTGAGATCCTCGATGGACCCTACAAAACGGAGGACAGTCACGATTCTTCCGTTTGGGATTCTTCTGTAAGTGAACTCTTTGTTCTTTCGTTTGGAGGTACTCCGCCAAGTTGTTGCAGGTGAAGGCATGTGCATTTTGGCTTCCAACCTTCTGGCGTTCCTCTATTCTCTCACGGCTGGTTTATCAACAGACTCTATCATTCCAAAAGAGTGCAGCACCTGATGGGGCAGCGTCATGACGTCCCGCACGTCATTTCTAAATGCCATGACATGACTCGAAAAAAATCCGTTGTTTCAGCGATCATGACGTCGTGAAACAATTTGATTTTTTTTCGTCTCATGTCCATCTTGCGGGATGTCATGCACGTTACCCCCGTCAGGTGCTGCACTCTTTTGGAGTGATATCGTCTATTGTCGTGACTCTCAATGACTAAAAGAGGGTAAGTCTCGTGCGACCCTCTTCAGCCATGTTGCCCTCAGCTGCTCGTCGGGACCTCCCTCGTGGCGCCAACTGCATATTGATTCGTGAGGCTGAAAGTGAGATCTATGACTGATAATTGATTGATACGTCCTCCACCCGAAGGTAAAAGTTGTAATTAGCTAACAACTTCCTCAACGAAATGGAGATCGCTAATTCCAACAAATTTCACGGTATTGCTTCAGAATGATTGGTTGCTGTTTAGCGCACTCTCAGTCCAGGTAGAATTATATCAAATCTGGGTGGAATTATCCAAACTGCCAAAGAGTTCAGTGTGCAATATGCATCATGCTGTGCTGTCTTTAATTAGAAGCTGTGTGCGCTGATGGACCAGGAAATGGCCTGAAGATTGTATGAAAGATGCCATCCTCCGACTGCAGGGCTTTGGTCTCGCTCCTCTTGCTCGGTGGAAGAAGTGCGAAAGACCAAAGCCCTGCAGTGGAAGAATGGAAAGATGCATCCAAATAGCCGAGAGTTTATCTGCATTTTCTCTAACCCATCTTCAGTCATATTCATTCTTTATCTTTGAACATTTGATACGTATCGATACTTCTCTTAGGTAGGCCTACCGAATACTGCAGCCGGACAGGACATCAGGAGGTGTTATATGGTGCAAACACAGTTCAGAACCAACATGTAGGACTGAACGCTAACAAATTTTTGACAACTTGTTCATTTCAGGATGATGATGAGTACATAGGTTTTGCCACACTGCCAGAACAACTCCACAGAAAAGCAGTAAAGAGAGGTTTTGACTTCACGCTGATGGTTGTTGGTGAGTACATATTATAATCAGAAACATAGTTTCTGCAGAAAGTGAGGAAATATCGCCTCTCTAACGATGGGAATCCTATGTTGATATCGGACCAGTCTCCGCCTTGCATTGGAAGGCGACGAACCAATGTATCAGAACATTCCTTCCTATTCCACGGTACAATGTACTCTCTTGTAATCAACATATTCTCATAGATATCATAATCATAACATTTGTACAGCGAATGCATATAGAGATAACACAAACACTGAAATCGCCATCACATGTGGTACCACGAATTCATCTCATTCTGATCTCTTCCAGGTGAATCAGGACTGGGCAAATCAACGTTGATCAACAGTCTGTTTCTGAAGGATCTCTACAGTGACAGGGTCATTCTAAATGCTGAACGTAAGTAGGCTAAGAACCACTGAGAGTATTCCGTGCAGGTTCCTTCACCCTTCTCTTGTGTTGCCCCAAGACTACCAGTTTCCAAAAAATCATATCAGGGCAAGCAGCACGTGAAGACTCTAAACTGTGCAAACGTTGGTGCCTCTCACCTCTGGGGGTTGTGGGTGTGATTGTCAGTGATTGTGAAGGCAACGTTATTTGACAGTGTAGGGCCTCCATTTTCCTATACATGTCGTTGTATTTTCATATACATGTCGTTGTATTTTAATTCAGCTCTGATGTTGTGGATTCTCTTTTCAGAAAAAGTCAACCAAACTGTAGAAATAAAAAAAAGTACATTAGAAATTGAAGAAAAAGGGGTGAAACTTCGGTTGACAATCGTCGATACACCTGGTTTCAATGAGGCCTTGGACTCAGATGAATGGTAAGCATTTAGGCGCTGCTCCACGTGAGAGCTTTGCATGCCACAGTTGGCTCTCGATGGACAATTCGCAAATGCCCATAGAGAGCCAACACTGGCATGAGAAAACTCTCACGTGGAGCAGCTCCATGTGGCTCTATCAGCAATGAAGATCACAAAGTGGACTGAGACATTTGTAGAGCATGAACCATTGCAATTCCTGGCATGAAATTTGACAAGATTCTCAACTGATGTGCTGGTTGCCTTGCTTTTAGATGCATTGTGTGAGTTGTACCCATCGATAGACAAATCCCAAATTCCCAGATCTGTGCACTTCCGCCAAAATTGTAAACACAACCTCGACCTGAAACCAGCTGACGTGATGCAATCCACGATTCAGCAATGGTAGACTCTGACGCAACGTTGTCGAAGTCACTGTTGTGAGGTTCTCTGGATCATTCAGCTTCAGACCGAGGTTCTGTTTATGATTTCGACGGAAGTGCGCAGATCTTTCTCGTTTACGTCAATTTGGGATTTGTCTATAGGCTTACCGGTAATTTCTTCTACCAGTAAGAAACATCCTGAGGTAATCGTGTACTGTGAAGAAGGGAGGGAGTGCCATGAACCTCACGGATTACCTCAGGACATAGTTGCCTTGCATTTTGGATGAGTTGTGAGTTGTACCGGTATCTGGTCTGTAGCCTTGAGTTCTGTCAATATGTAACAGAAACTGTAATAAACACGGTGAAGTATGAACAAAATCCTCAGAGCAATAAGCTGAATCTCTTCACATGTTGAAGAGAAACTGAAGTAGGAATGTGTCCAGCTGGATAGTCTTCAGTTGTATTAATGTAGGTGACTCACTTAAACCTGTACAGAGCTATTTTCAATCACGTTTTAACATGTTTGCACCTGTGGTAGGAATATCCTGGATTTAAGTAAACTAGCCTATAAAACTTCTTCTATTTCACCCCGATGTTGACGGGATGTGTTACGCTTTGGTGTATCATTTCCTCCAGTTGTAACTTTTTTTCGGAGTGAACATGGTCATTCAGAGAGATGGCATGCACATGGTTCGCTGTTGATAGAAAAATGACTCACCTGATAACCTTAGCAGGTTACCATCAAAGTTTTATGAATTAACGCTGGTGAAGGCTCCAGTAGCTTTAGACTTGAATCTAGACCTGGTCGATGGCAGTTTGGTAGTGTAAACGCCCGCATAGTTTGGATCACTGTCAGTTGTAGTCAGCAGAACAGAGAGTGTCCATTATCTCCAAATGGTTAAATCACAGTCTTCATAGTGAGTTGGTCTTAGTCTTCTCATGGCCGAGAGTTGATTTTGGTCTCGAAATTGGTTCACAATCAAATCCTTATGATCGCAATCTTCTTGTAACATTGGCAGTCAATAGACACCAAAAGAGGTTTATAAAGGACTTGCTGTCCCCTTGGCTGACGATGGGGAACTTTTCTGCCGTCGGTGGCCGTAAGAGGCTGCCTGTTACCGGTCCTAGAACGTCGCAAAATTTGGCATCAAGTGCGTGAGCCACGGCGCCCACGTCATTATGGACGACGTTGTGGCATGCATTTCTGCCCTGTGACATCAAATTTCATGACGTTCTGGGACCGGTAACTCGTAGCGGCCTCTGACGGCTCCAAAGTTCCTCATTGTACAAGGTCTCCAAGATTGTTGGGAATCTGCCATGATGTAACTGTGTGCCACTTCCATGGTTGATCATGTCAAAGATGTCGGCAATCACACCACAGTCTTGCTGTCGTGATCTCCCAGTTGATCAGCAGTCAGCACGGTCTAAAAGTTCTCAATCTGACGTACCTTGTTCTTTTTCAGTTGGAAACCGATCGAGGACTACATTGACAACCAGTTCGACCAATACTTCAAGGATGAAAGTGGCCTCAATCGAAAGAATATACAAGACAATAGAGTACACTGTTGTCTATATTTTATCCCACCATATGGACGAGGGTAAGCCGCAAGTTCTGGTACACTTGACTTGTCAATCTGGTGCTCAATTTGAATCAGAAACAATGCCGTCGAGGTTACCGTAATGTCATGCAAGTTTGCCACCTATTGGCATAGTGATTAACCAGTTATGCTCATGGAGATTGCATAGACTTGCATTCATTGATTCTTTTTCGTGGTGTTTCAGGTTACGTCAAGTGGACATCGCATTTCTGCAACATCTCCATCAAAAAGTCAACATCGTTCCCATCATAGCCAAGGCAGATACATTACTTCCACAAGAAATCAAGAAGCTCAAGGAAACGGTAACCAAGGATAACATCTGAGATATTTGAGAGATAAAGATATCGTCCTGCTAACGATGGCACGAACATTAATGCTGAAGACAAATGAATAGCGTCCTCAACATGCGCACCTCCCTGATCCCTCGCGTTACCGTACCGTTAGCGGGACGATCTCTAAACACTCTATTGTGCACTTTGGTGCTGATGAAGTCAGGTGACAAAACATTTGAGAAAGTTGGTTCTGAATTGAGGCAGGTTTATCAGTACTGTAGCAAGTTTTGTAGCTACTTGACATAGTTTCTCCAATTTTGGTCCAGAGGTAGGCTTAGGCGTTCTGGACTTTGATTTCTGTCAAATCTACTAACCTCTCCACCTACCTACCACCAACCATCGTTGTGTCTACAGCAAAATACGCTTGAGTTACAATACAGGTGCGGATCCGGGAGGTGCACCCGGTGCGCACCTCCCCTTTCGGCCAACACATCTGTAGGCCTAAAATCGACTGTGAAATTCTGTAATTTGGAGCAAATCATTGAAATTCACCGCAGATTTCAATGATTCTAGCACAGTGCACCCCTCTTTTCCGGAATCGTATATCCACCCCTGCAATAGAAGAAGAATTGGCTAGATGACGTCACAGAGTGAGTTCGTTCTAAACGTATGTTTCTCGCGCAGGTTATGGACCAGTTAGACAAGCATAAGATCAAGATTTATGAGTTTCCTGACTGTGATAGCGATGAAGATGATGAATTTAAAAAACAAGATGCTGAGCTCAAGGTAAGGATGGAATAGTCTACCAGCAGATGGCAGCAGTGTGTTGATGTCAGTTGGAGGTGGGAGATGCAATCAAAACACTACGACACTGAGTCTCTTTATGTTGTGTCGATAGTCTGCTTCACTTCGAAAAGTTCGATCAAAATTATTATATCCGCCATGTCATCACAAACAAAGGTTTATCACTCCTTTTGCCCTTCTGAATATCCAGTAGCTTATAATTTTGTGATATCCTTTCAGAATTCCATTCCATTTGCTGTCATCGGGAGCAATTCAATTGTTGAGGTGAACGGTAAAAGAGTACGGGGGCGAGTTTACCCATGGGGCATTGTGGAGGTGGACAACCCAAAACATTCAGACTTTCAGAAACTGCGACAATTTCTAGTCAGGTAAGAGGACATCACTTGCTTTTTGACTTGTCTTAGGAAATCTCCACACGGATTCAGCTCCTTGGGTTTTACTGCAGGTAGATGTTCGTTGGTGGTTCTCATACCCTGCTAAACAGCTTTAGGGGGTACCAACTTTTCATTGTGTGCTAGCCTCAGAGATGAAATGTCTCCATTCAAGACCACAGCTCGTACCATTACCCTGGTCTGACTATACTTCTTCAACCCTCTTTACCCTGGTTGTCGGTCCTTGCAGAGTCTACGATAAAAAGTCATCTTATTGTCTTTCAGGCTGTAAGAATATATATCCAAAAAACAGCACAAAAACGACACACAGTATACAATAAATCGGAAAGTCGTCTCCGAATATTTCACAAATTTTCGACCCCAATCGGGGTCATCCTCAGACGCTATGTAGAAGAGATCCCAGAGGTGAAGCCGCCAGGATCACCTCTGGGATCTCTTCTACATAGCGTCTGAGGAAGACCCCGATTGGGGTCGAAAATTTGCGAAATATTCAGAGACGACTTTCCGATTTATTGTCAGGCTGTAAGAACATGCAAGAAAACTTTGGTTCATGCTAACAAATCCTCAGCCTTACTTTGTTCTTCATTCATTTCTTAGCAATGGTTGTGGAATATTTAGACCCATACTAAATGCTTTGCTTTGTTTATATTGGTATCAAGTTCTTCTGGTACAGAGAAATAAGCCTCCAAAAGTCAAGATTTCCTATTGATCACATACCAGTATTGTAGCTTGTTGATAATCCTGAAACTGTAACTAATTTGAAAACTATAAAATGTACGAGTAATCGGTTACTGTTACGTTTATTTCAGTACACATATGCAGGATCTGAAGGACGTGACCAGAGACTCGCACTATGAAAGTTTCAGGGCAAGACATATTACTGAACAGATGTCTAAACAAATGCAGAGGGAGAGAACGTAAGTCAAGCAAGAAGCCTCATTGCAATTTAGATGTCAACAAGACCCACTCGATCGATCAACATCAAGCACATGGTGCAAGATTTTAAGATCCTTGTTGTCTGACACTTGTCGGTTCAGTCATCTCTTGTGTTTCATGGTTGTACATCACCATATTTTGCAGGAAGTTAAAGCGAGATTCACAGCCGAGTTTTGAATCGTTAACAGACACCGATGCTTTATTAGCCCAGAAAGATGACGAGGTAAGAATTGAATTGAGACAAAGACTTATTTGATGGCATCTGTCATTTTCCCTACATACGTCAAGCCACGTGGTGTGGGGCATCTGTGAACCAGTGCCGAGGACCACTGATTTCCTCAGGATGCAGCGGGCAAGGAGCTAGTGAGCCCTGCTGGAGTTGCTGGTTGTTGAAACCTGGAGACACACCAGGAACATGCATCGGGTCACGCAACACGTTTTGATGTTTTCCACAAATTCATCGCAGGAACTCTCTCACTCTCTGTTCACTACCTTTCAGTTTTCTGATTTAGATCTTTCAATAGATATTGATATGAATCAGTTTAAAGGTGAATAGTAGCCCATTTCGTTTCCATGTTTGTTCCAGTCTATTCATTGTTCCTCACATCTTTATCAGTTTGCCAAGACAACTCCCATTGCCTCATGCTATAGACCATTTTCAAATTCGCAGATCTGCACACTTCTGCCGAAATCTCAACCAGAACCTCGATCTGAAACCGGGTGACGTGACGCCATCCATGATTCAGCAATGATCGAATCTGACACAACGTCTTCGACGTCACTGTCGTGGGGTTGTCTGCGTTACATCATTCAGTTTCAGACCGAGGTTGTGGTTGAGATTTCAGCGGAAGTGCACACTTCTTTGTCGTTTACGTAAATTTGAGAATGGTCTATGTGGGGCTTGTTTTTCCTTGCCATGCTACTTCTGAGCAAAGCTGTTTCGTGTTTGTGGAGTTATTTGCTGAAATTGATCATAGAATTTTGTCCTCTGCTGTGGGGTGCCAGCAATTTCCGCTTGATTTCTCTGATTCTGAGCAGTTTCTCTTTGATCCTTGGCTTGCTGATTCCTTTTGGTGGCTGAACTTTGATATATGACTATCCAAGTTTGTAGCGTGGACCTTCACCTAAATAACACCTTCGTTTGTCCTAAAAATGAAGTTTAGCAGTGCATGGTTCATATCATTGGCAAGATTGCTGGACGTTCTGCGTAACATTGAACTCATCTCTGACTCTTAGTGCCTCATGATTCCTGTAATCTGTACTACATCAGTTTCTAACTTTTATAAGATAATTACAGTTGATGATAGTGGAAGACGGTTTGCCAAGTAATTCAGGGTAAACACACTTTCAATGTTTTGAAATCAGACTTTCTTTTCTGCACCGATGGTTCGAATTTCATTATTTCTGGTGGCTGTTTTCATAATCAACTTTGAGTTCATTCCTTCATTAAATCTTATGCAAGTGCAGTAAGGTTCAAGTCCAAACTTTGTTAATTATCTCTTCTTTACTCTTAAATCAATATTGCTGTAAAAAGCTGTTTTTAGTATTCGGTGGATAGTGCCAATGCAGAATTCAAGAGTGTCTCATTCACAAGATTTTCTGTTTTCCAGATCCCTCTGTTCCCCTTCGTATGTGATTGGTTTGCTCTGTAAGAAACCTGGTCTTGTTTCAGTTGATGTCCGGTTGAATCTATGAATCTCAAATTGTGAGAACTCCACCGACTTTCACCTGTCCTTTCTCATCTAGAGACCTTGTGCAGTGGAGTCTGCACAAGGGGCACTTTGTCGTTGACATCAGCATGGTGGACTGCTGGTCAAATTGACGTCACAATGAGCCACTGTGCAAGTCTGTCTCAGAACCTTCGTAAGTTTCTCCAACAATGCAGCATGTCTGTTTGTCTTTTCAGATTCGACGAATGCAAGAGATGCTTGCCAAAATGCAGGAACGGGTCAACGTACAAGTTCAGAATGGGCTGGGCAAATTGTAAATCTACCTTCCATGTACCATACATCAGACGTATGGTCAACTGGCAGCGGTCGCCGTGGTAACAACATTTCATTTTCTACTCATTAGACTTTGAGCAGCCACCATATCATGTACATTGTATATCACTATCTGTATTGATGTATACAATCTGATTTACATTCTGTAAAACGGAGCATAGATGAGAAGTTTGTTTGCTTATGCTTG
>NMRB01001974.1:34098-56148 GCA_002633025.1 Notospermus geniculatus | reverse complement strand
GCGGTCAGGTCATGTGACAAAAATTGACAAATGAAAATCGAATACATGCACTGCACAAAATCGAATGAATATTCGATTTTAAAATCGAATGAATATTTGATTTCAAAATCGAATTAACATGGAATAAACATTCGATTTTAAAATCGAATGAATAATTGATTTTAAAATCGAATGAATATTTGATTTTAAAATCGAATTAACATTGGATAAATATTCGATTTTAAAATCGAATAAATATTCGATTTTAAAATCGAATGAACATTTGATTTTAAAATCGAATGAATATTTGATTTTAAAATCGAATTAACATTGGATAAATAGTCGATTTTAAAATCGAATGAATATTCGATTTTAAAATCGAATGAATATTCGATTTTAAAATCGAATGAATATTTGATTTTAAAATCGAATGAATATTTGATTTTGAAACTGAATGTGCATGTGATTTTAAAATCGAATTCCAATTCGATTTGATATCGTAAAACCTAATGAATATCTGATAAAATCGAATATTATGTGTGTTCCGAATTGAATGACAGCTGGAGTTTTTTTTAAAACTCTTTTAAAAATATTGAACTACTCCTTCGATACATCCACTATTATTATTTGATTTTATTTAAACACGTATTTGATTTTCTTTGCATTTTGGAAAGTTTTCTTGCTGAACTTGATGTGATTTTTAGAGATAAATCTTCGAATTGTTCGAAATATCAAACGAAATTGTATGTCAGATTTTGCTACAGAAACCATGCCATATGCGCCTACAATGCATTTACATGTATCTGGCCTAATTGTTCCAATTCGTTATCAGCCGGTGTCAAAATATGTTAATAATGTGATATCGACGAAATAACTTTATGGAGCCATTACGTTTACGTCTTCCGTGTTGGCTCTCGACAGATTGACAACAATTGCGAAATCCATGCCATCACTTCCCCTTCCTTGATTGGACGCATCCTGCACTGGTGTTCATCAGTGTATTGCAGGTATTGGTTCTCGTGTGGAAACAGCTAGGAGTACTTCACACAAGCAACAGGTAAGACCGACAAATCGAACGTGACTCAAAACACGACGGCCTATTGACATGTTCCTGGGCACTCTGAGGTAGCCTTGTTCTTTGACAACGTAGGGCCAAGAACCACCGATTTACCTTGACTCCTGGGGTTCGATGTCTGAGATGGATTGCTGTAAAATACGCGTCATCACTAGATCTAGGGCCGTATTTTAGAACGTTCCTTAACATTAAGGTCCACCGTAAATCTATTGTTCTCGATGGTTCTACAATAGACTTAAGGTCGACCTTAACGTTAAGGAACGTTCTAAAATGCGACCCCTAGTGTCGAAA
Source organism: Notospermus geniculatus (assembly GCA_002633025.1). Lineage (NCBI taxonomy): Eukaryota > Metazoa > Nemertea > Pilidiophora > Heteronemertea > Lineidae > Notospermus > Notospermus geniculatus. The sequence goes on along the minus strand of NMRB01001974.1, from coordinate 54,803 downwards.
AATGGCTACTTTGGCGGCCATATTTGAATTCAATATGGCGACCAGGGGCGGGATTTTGGGGGTCCATTTTTATTCATGATCCTTAGGTACCAAAGTACCCCTGCGGGACGTTTCATGCTTTCTTGAAGAAGTTAAAGATTTTTTCTGATGAAAATTAACCATTAGCCCTCTAGTTACAGTTTTTGAAAGTAAAATGTGACGTTGTTTTGAAACACGAACCACAGGTATCGTCAGCGAAATGTCGTATACGTCATAGTAATAGTTATAACGATGTGAGACATAAACTACATGGTCAAATGTGGTCAAATGTGACTCGACGTACATGTAGCTTCATGCTGTATGCACGGACAGGCACGACGTGAATTAGGACATACTGTGAGACAGGATAAGCAGTACTGTTTGAGACAGCTGTGAAACAGGGGTGTGGTGGCGAAATGTGACCGTGTGTGAAATGAGAGGTATAATTTTGAGAATGAATGCATAATGAAATATTTTATATCACACCATGTAAATATTGGATGAGAGTTTTGTGCGACATTTATTTGTTTGTATTGTACGATATACAGATGGAACCATGGACACTGACTGTACCTAACATTTTATGTCATGGGAAACAGCTGCGATGATGGCGGATATTAATAAATCAACAGGTACATGTATTTATATTGCGTATTCTAGTAGACTATATGATTGGCAGGGATACAACGCACTGAAAGACAAGTTTGTGCAGATTGAAGGGGGATCTACATGTATATCATTGTAAGGCAAAATTCTCTCGTTTATAAATTTTAGGTTAAAGTGACTTCTGTAAATTGACATTTTGGTTCCCGAAGCCACCGCTAGGGCTAGAAGGCTTCGGCTCTGGCTGACATCTTTGCGACAAAAACTCGTCGCGGATCTATTTATAGATCAGTATGTTGACATCACGGGTTATTTTTAGAATAGGGTAACCGTAGCCACGTGGGTGCTAAATGTAATCTGACATGCCGAATCGCGCGGATTGGCAACACCGAGGAAGTTTCTTGATGAGAGTGTTTGTATGTGTTGCAGATCTGTAACAAAAGCTCAAAAATCATCGCCGTTTTTTTGACTGGGGGAAAATGAAATTTTACGGGAAAATGGACTCCTACAATGACGTCAGCAATAAAATGGCAGCCACAGCCGAAGCCTTCTAGCCCTAGCGGTGGCTTGAGGATCCAAAATGGTAAATTGAATGAAATCCCTTTCCAAAGGATTTCGAACTGACATGGATGATTCTTGCTGCTAGCTTGGTGCATTAATGGTCACAGGTGACCCTCCACCACAAAACCAGACGGAAATCGCTCCGAAGTTGGCAAGTTGGGACTGAAATGTCTGTCGATTTCAGAATTGTCTGTCTATTGTGAAGTCTGAGTGATTCCTTTTCTTTCCTTGTTTCCTGGTGTCATCTCAGTGCGTTTTGGTTCATTTTCCGTGCGACTTCCGAATGGTTTGGTGGTGAACTATACACCAAAGTTTCATTCATTTACAAGCAAACTTTCTGTTATAACTGTATGCTTTTGATGGTTTCTCTTTTCAGAAATGGCAAACCATCGTCTTGAGACTCTTGAGTTGCAATTCAAGCATTGGTGTGAATATCGCTAAAGGACCAATTCCAAAGTTCAACACAGACACAAAGAACCATATTCCTGCGGACTCTCCTTCGCTGCAAAGCTATGGTTCTCTTCTTTTCCAGAACACATGACTTTTCAAAAAACGTTCGATCAAGACGTTGGATCTAGTTCTGTGGTGCAGCGCTCAGAGCGCTTTTGTGAATATTCACTAAAGGATCTTTGAAGGTTCGCTACTTTGTTTACATATCGTGCTCTGACTTTCATAATGGCTGCTGGTACTTGCAAGAGAGTTCTTGGGATTATCTTCTGCTGTGTTGAAATGTTGTTGTTGTCGGGTGTGATGTTTGGTTGGATATATCTTGTGGATGTCTTACGGAACGACGGGGCATTCGATAACGTCTGCCTCAACGGCTCCTCGAATCAAAACAATGCAACAGGGACAGTGACGCTCAACGATCTCAAACTTGCCGTGAAAGAGGATGTAAACAGACAACGATTCCGACGGACATTGCAGAGCCATCGTGTCGGGGAAGGCATTGGTGTGGAACATCTAAATGCACCCAACATACCCTATATAGTTGAGACTATAAAAGAGGGACAAAATTCAAAATGGACGCGTGACATATCCCTGGCGGTGGCTTCGCCCGTTACCAGTAAAGACGGTTGGTACGGCGTCTTGCCTTTCAAAGGTTACCAATGCGAGGAGGAGTGGCAGTCGTATGTTTTCGTCTTTTTGGCGGCAATTTTCGGTGCACCATTTCTTCTTTTTCTGATTGGCCTACTCTACGATTCCTGTGGGACTTGGCTGGTCAGAATAGTGGCAATGTAAGTAACGATGGTCAATGGACCAGCTGCTCGCTTGGTTGATAAGTAGTTATAGGTGTTTAAAGGAAGATGGCCCGTTTCAGACACGTATCTTTAATCTGCGTGTTGTCAAACCATCCAGACGAAGTTTCCGCCTTCACATGGACTGCCCGCCGTGGTAAAAAAATTCACGTACATGTACAGTACATGTATCTACATTGTATTATGGTAAATACATGTACCTATGGGCGCACCAGAGGCCCCCTCACGTATACGAGGTCCTGACGAAAAATATGGACACTACTGGCGAAAATATGGTCAAGGCCCTAAACGGTCATTCTGGATGTCCACACTGAGTGAACTGTGGCATCAAATATTGAGGTCATGTTGAGGTACCAGTGTATCAAGTTAGATCATTCTAGGTTGAATACTTCTTTAGTTCAATCGATCAGTAAATCGATATCGAGGCCTATGCATCTATATGCAGTCACAAGAGATATATAGCCTGTACTGTTTAATTAATACATTTATATACTTTTCCCATTAAGGTTAAATGTAAAGTAATACGTATGTGCATACGTAACATGTCCCAGCCGGTAACTTTGCAATTACAATACAATGGTACATGTACATTATAACGCATTGATTATTTCCCGGCTGTATCTTTATTAGTGATGGACAATTGTGAGAGACGGCCTGTCGTGCGAAAGTATTTACTGTAAAATAATAGGCCTATCGAAATGGGCTGTATTGACTGGTATACAAAAACTGATTGATGTACTGACGGACTACGAAACAGGTTTTATAAGCCTGAATCATCCAGCTTCCATTCGCACCAATTAGCCCATTTTCTGCAGCTAAGAAAATATTTCAGGTTCGATAGTGTCGTCGCTTTCAGCGCGATTGTGTATAACATTCCGCGTCTGATATGATAGAATGCTGATACGTCTCTGGTTTATCAACTGCTACTGGTCTTTAACCCATTGGTGCCCGTAATTGTTGGTGAAGAAAACACCAACATTTTACACTGACTACGACACTATTTCATCGAAGTGATGTCTGCGTCTAGTCCCCACTACCAACCACACCTTGACATGCATCAAATTTCAAAGAACGAAGTTAACATGTCATAAGAAAATCTTCCCAACTATTAAAACAAGAGTAACGCAGAGCGTAGCATGCCCCCGACTGGTATGTTGTTTGTGGGCAAAGCAATCTCATTGACGGAAATCCGATTTCAAGATGGCCACCATAGCCACCATCTTGGTTGGGCGGCGGAGCTGGTCATCGAAAGGAACCTTCCCCTCATAAATGCAAACCCTCACAAAAAAATCAGGTTGATTGGTTGAAGTGTTCTCAAGTCATTCGATGCAAAACCGATTTCATGATGGCCACCATAGCCGCCATCTTGGATGGGCGACGGAGATGGTCGTCGAGAAGAACCTTCCCCTGATAGAGACCAACCCTCACAAAAAAATTCAGTTTGATTGCGCAAAGCGTTCTCAAGTAAATCGACGGAAACCAATTTCAAGATGGCCACCATAGCCACCATCTTGGATGGGCGGCGGAGCTGGTCGTCGAAAGGAACTTTCCCCTGATAGAGACCAACCCTCACAAAAAAATTCAGATTGATTGCACAGGGCGTTCTCAAGTTAATTGACGGAAACCGATTTCACGCTGGCCACCATAGCCGCCATCTTGGATGGGTGGCGGAGCTGGTCATCGAAAGGAACTGCCCCCTCATGGAGACCAAACCTCACAAAAAAATTCAGGTTGATCGGTCAAAGCGTTCTCAAGCTAATTGACGGAAACCAAATGTTAACGGACACCGAGGACGACACCCGAGAGGTTAGGAAATCGCTCCGTTAACGGTAACACCAACGCTAACGTTATTTTTTACATTGCAAATGTACGTCAGAAATAGCGTTATCGTTAACGGAGCGGTTTCTTAACCTCTCGATTGACACCGACGCCGACGCACGCGCCATGACATAATGCCCCCGACTTTTTCGGAAGTCGGGGGCATAAAAACGGAGTCCATCACACGAGTACCAAAAAGAACGCCCTCGAAAGTAAATTTATAGGCTGTCATGGTTATTGAGTTAAGCATAAATATATCGGCCATTAAATTACTGCAGCAATCTCCCCCCTCAAAAAATTGCGAAGAGGATGCCATGCGAAATGGTCTTTCATTCGGACTTTCAACTCCTGGTACCATTATGAGAATTTCGTAAAACTTTCGTCAGTCTTTCTATCATTAGAATACGGTACACCTAAGAATACATCCTGCGAGGCATGTAATTGTATTTGTTTTTGTTTTTTAGTGTCTTTATTATCTCCGGGAATCTGATGATTGCATTCGCCGCAGGAGGTGAGTACCCAGATATTCGTCTGTAAAAATGTTGAGAGAGATATAGCCGATTCCAAACTGATAGTTATTTTTACGGAGTGATAGTGTTGGCAATGCCCTTGTGGTACGATACATTGCTCTCGCCACTTGACATGTGAGGGTTAACGATGTCTTGTGGAACAAGGACGTAGCTAGCTTTTATGGCCCTATAGGGGCAACATTGACTGAACCTGGACGGCGAAGTCGGAGGGGGGAGGGGGGGTTGAAAATCTACATCCTCTCAGATGCATATTCCCCACATCTGACACGACAATGGCTGGTATTCATAAAAGTTAGCAAATGCTTTTACTTAAGATTTGCACAGTGAGGTCCAATGTAAATGCACTTCAAAACTTGAAGTAAAAGCATTTGCTAACTTTTATGAATATCAGCCAATAACTTGGCTTGAAGAGGGAAAATTTTAGAGGAAAAATTTGTTTTGTCCCTTTTTGCTCGGGGGGGGGGGGGCGTTTTCCCCCTGCCCCCCCCCCGCTAGCTACGCCCCTGGTGGAAGTGTCGCAAAGATGCGTGAACCACTATCGTGAGTTCACAGCCGACTCCCATGCGGTAATAGGGAGTTTTTGCAAAGCCCCTGAAACGCCAATGCGAACGCCAAACCCATTGTTCGAGCTACGAAGAGAGCACCGAACAAAAGGATAGACGTACAATAAGCGTTGGCGTTTCGGGGGATTTGCGAAAACTCTATATTAGGGAGTTTTCGCAAAGCCCCCGAAACGCCAACGCGAACGCCAACCCCATTGTTCGATGCTACGAAAAGACCATCGAACAAAAGGATAGACGTTCCCCTTTGGCGTTTCGGGGGCTTTGCGAAAACTCCCTATTGTTGAATGTCGTAAACTTGTATCAAATGCTCATAAGCGCGCGCTTATATGCCGGAATTTTTGCTTGTATCCCATTCTGTATTCTTCAAAACAGGGGAGTTACGATTTTCCGACGAACCTGTTATGTCCAATCGCTTCAGAAAGAAGCTATTGAAATTATGGTCGAAGAAGCTATTGAAATTATGGTCGACGTTCTCATCATCCATTTCAGATCTGAGTCCACTTCTTTACGGAGGGACAGTCCTGGTTCATTGCGGTGGCCTCATCCTCCTCCTTTCCAACGTACAGCTGTCAAACTTCTTCTTCACGACTCGGAGTCTCGTCATCTTCCTCATTGTGGGGTGTTACTTCAGCAGTTCGTGGGTTTATCTTGCGATCAAGGTAACTTAAACTTTCAATTGATACATGTAAAGGGATGTTTGAGAGACACTAAAAAAGAGGGAGGTTAAGATACTGTTCCGACTCCCGACTCCGACTCCTTTGATGATTTTCTCTCTTTGCGAACAAGGGAGTAAGAAATGAAAGTGGAAAATAAGAAGGGGGACATTTTCATTCGCACTTTTGCGCGAATTCTTCAATATCTCAAATTGGGGTAAAAAATTTTCCCGTTTTGAAACATCGCCCGAAACATCAGACAAAAAAATGTCATGTCATTTTAAGGAAATTTCTCAAATGGGGAAATTCGCGCGAAAGTAACCAAAATTTCCCACTTATTTTCCACTTTTATTTCTTACTCCCTTGAACACAACAAAGTTTTCCAAAGCAATGGTGTGTAGTCTTTCGGAAAAACGAATAGAACACGCCGAGTGGCAAAATGATATTCGAATACAAAAATCTGATTTTTAGGAGGTGTGGGAGTGGGCGGGTGGTTGTCGATTAAGAATCATGTCGCGTGAAGTAGACTAATAAAGGAATTGGCAAGGAATATTGACGATGATCCTCTGAATCTTTCTTTTTAGACCATCATGTTTGAATATTCGTGGATACCACGGCGGTACATCTTCTTCGTGATGGGCGGCGTGGCCATGATTCCCATCGCCAACACTTTCTTCTTCCACTCCATTCTGCATACCGAGGAGAGCGAGTTCGGCCTGGACAGGTACCGACCTCGGGAGACCAGTCATATCAAAATGAACAGCAAGAAGATCTACCGGCAGACAATCCGGAACGGGACGCTGCCTATAGACGGCGAGGAGCGCCTACAGCTGGACGACAGCCGCTCCATGACCGGAAGTACCTTCAGCGGTGGCACGAACCTGTACATTGAGAGGGAGACGTACTGTGGAGTGACTTGTACTGCTACGTTCATCCTCCACGTCATGTGGTTCGCCATCCTACAACTTCAGAACTGGTTTATAGCATCTGTGAGGTTTAACCTGACGACGGAAACTGTAGGTAAGACATGTTAAAGCCCGACTGTATGCATTAGGTGACTCTTTCCCCCTCCCCACCTTGATAAGACTGGTGTCCTGTCCAACCTGTATATAGCCAGTGATAATACCGAGGCTGGACTGATACTATGTCGAAACAAAAATGGCCGCCATAGATTCATCACTTGAGAAGTTCAACGTGCTGTTATAGCGTGACTAACCTTTCATCAGGTAAGGTAACATGCTTCAACTCATTATTCTATGTGTAGCAACACTCTCAATACCTAATTGGTAACTTAGATCATTCAAATAGATAGATTTGGACAGGCTTGTCGAGCATGCATAAACCACGTTGCCTAAAGGTCAAAGGTTAGGCCTACGTCGGCCGTCGCGAGATACAAAACCTAACGCATACTGTTGGTCTTTAAATGCCCATAGTACCTATATGATTTTTTGGAAAATTTAGCCTCAGAACATTGGGTTTAAATCCCGGTTTAAATGTAAAAAAATTGATGAAAAATTTGACAGTGGATAAAGGGCATTTATGAGGTTTTTCGATTTATTACATAACTACACGTGGCTTCGGACTACGTGCTTGTCAGCTTTAAATCTTTGGTTTTCCATTCAGCCTACCGTGACGAAGTCTACAACTACGGTCATATCGGCTTAGTGGTGCTAGCACCGTTCCTTGGCGCTGGAATGGATCTTAGGCGGAGACAGACAGGCAAAAAGTATGACGATAGTACGTATCCTGCCTTCAACTCTATTTCTTGCAGTCGACCATCTAAAGTCCCTACGCAGTTGTGTACCGCGCCCCCTTCCGTTTACCCGCTCTCCACAACTGCTTCACTTCGTAACATTCGCCGCGTTTGGTCAACAGATGGCGCTGAGTGAGTCGACCAATGAGAGCACCGAACAACCCAAACCCAAGCTGGCCTGAGACACTTTTTCAATGGCTGAGCGGACCACGTGATCTAGTAGCCATGGTAGCACAAGAACATCCGTTGCCAACGGGCCAAAAAGTTCTGAAAGCAGCGTGCTGATAGGCTATAGTAAAACTCGCGCCAGGCCCTGAGGCCATCTGTGGACCAAACGCGGCGACTTCTACGAAGTGAAGCAGTTGTGGGGAGCGAGGAAACCGAAGGGGGCGCGCCCCACAACTGCGTAGGGAGTTTATGGCCCATCCGGCGTAAGTTAAGATATTTTCTTCCAGCAGGCTGATCGACCTTCGTCAACTGGTCATTTCCTCTTCATCAAGACACAACGGAACCAACGTTTATTTCCTGTCTCTTCTCGTTTGGCATACCAGCATGTTGTTCGATGTGTCGGCTTTTGGCCTTCGTTCGGACAACAAAAACCTTGTGCTTTGGTACATCGCCATTCATAGAACAAAACCGACCACGGAAAGTGAACAACGATAATTTTCTTTCAGACGAGATTATTCATCTCAAAGCCAGTATCATCCCAGTGACGGTGACCTCCATCTTGAGCCTCGTTCTGGGCGGGCTTGTTTTCGTGCCTCACTTCGTCTCCGCGAAGGAAGCTCTATACGCCATTGATATACTTCTTCTTATCACTAGATACTTTTCATGGTCGACCATGGCCGTCTTCCTTTTTCAAATGTGAGTGTCCTACTTCATCCCACTCTACAGCATTTTGACAACATTATTTAGAATCCATGTCTTTATACACATGTACGTCATGTATGTTCAGTGGTAGGCCCCAAACTTCTGTCCAAGCCTGTATCAAAGTGGATGGAGACACACCAGCGTTTATCGCATCCGTTTAACGTTTCTGGTCATCGCGTCCGTCCAAAGGTTTTGGACATATGGTAAACCATTTTCTGTGTCACATACATGTACCTCCGGCAACGATTATCAGTTTCCTACAGTATCAGTTGATCACAGTTTTTGAACACTGCTCGATTTTTGCCTTTAACGAATGCGTTAAACGCAAGGGAATTCCTGACCATTTTATGACGTAAAATTGGGAAAGCCCTCACTTCAACCATGCCACATACATGGCGGCAAAATGACTTTTCATCAGTTTGACGCTTGTATGTGTCATGGTCTTCACATTTTTGACGTCCATTCATCGCATGCAATAAACGGACGCAATGCGATATACGTTTACAGTCCAATGCATGCCCAATGAACGTCTCCTCTATATGACCTTGAACTTGACTTGTATTCTATATGTGACCTTGAACTTGCCATGATTGTTGTTTGTGAGACATGTACCCGCCGCACTGTATTCCTTGATTATGTGACCTTGAACATGATGATTGACTTGTAGGGCATGTCTCGCTGAAGGGAGAGACCTCGCTGGAATGGAACTGTCTCGACTTGCATCACTACGTTCTTACAGCAACATGTAGGTTTTAGACTCACATTTAACAACCCGCACCTACCACACCCCTACCTCATAGTCATACCCCACTCCTACAGCCAGCCTCGTCGGCATGTAAATGAAATCGGAGGAAGCACTTGTTTGGCTATCAAGGACGTAATTCTCTGTTGCATGTACATGTACGAACGTTGATAGGCCATTAAGTGTAAAGGCCAAGGAACCATTTTGGACCATTGCTATGGAGTTCGAGGAGAGATTTCTTTATAGTCAGGATCCATTGAAGGGAGGCTAGGTCACTTGTGAGCGTACGACTGTCCTTTTCAGCCAGCTGTCATGTTTCTGTTAAGTACGATTGCCACAAGCTCTGCACATAATGCTGCATAATCTTCTGTACATATTATATAATCGCCTATCTGTGTCTGGACCCAGTGCCTTGTACATTATGGCCCGAACTTATAAAGGATGTCTATCTCTTAGACAAGTCTAACTCGCCAAGACAAGTCTAAATCAGTCGTCTAGCCTAAACTGCGATTACAGAAGGGTGTCCAGCTTAGACGTGTCTAAAATTGCCGTCCAAAGATAGACAACGGTGTCCAAATAACAAAGGAATCGCAAAACATGCCAGGGGGCTTGTTTTGCAGTTGTCTAAGCTTGTGATTCATTCATAATTTCAAGTTTTGTGGTCTTAAAAGGTGTCCTAGTGGCCCTAGATTATCTGTATGAAAAGAAAACGTGGCTATGAAAAATATTGAAGGAAATATGCTGAAAAATAAGTGGGCATTTACTTTCGACTAAGGGTGTACTATCCATCCAGTCACAACAGCAAATATAGGCCTATATGACGAATGCCGCGCAAATGACGTCATCTAAGGTATGCCCCTTTACAATTCATTATATAATCGTCTCAACAAAGGCAGTGCGGTCGGCGACACATGCTTAATCACCTGTTGGACTTGACTAGCTAGACCGACGTCCTTGCATTGTTCGAAATTCCGATAAACACCAGTGTTTTGGTAGACTTGTCTAACAGTTGTCTTACAAATGTTTAGGCTTAAACAAGTCCAAGTTAGACAGGCGAAAAACACCTTTTATAAGTTCGGGCCTATGTGTATACATAGTTGTGTAGCATAGTTTGTACAGAAGGAAACCTACCAAAGCTGAAAGAATGTAATGTACATACAGTTTCGATTTCCAACACAGGATGGCGGAGTGATCTGTGAACGGAAAATATACATGCTTTATCGTACATTTTGCACCGTCTGTACGCATCTTGCTTTCTCCACCAGGTGGGGCAACCGTCAGGAGGCTTCATGCTAGCATACTCCACGCTTCGGGCGGCCGTCCATTGGAGCGTTTCCGTGCGCGGAAACGCCCGAAAGCATTGTTTTTCCGCGCCGTGACCAAAGCATTGTTTTTCCGCGCCGTGACCAACGACGCGGAAACAAACAACGCTTTCGAGCGTTTCCGCGCACGGAAACGCTCCAATGGACGGCCGCCCTTCCCCTCGCAGATTACCCGCCTCACCGCTGTCATGTCTTCGCAGACGCAGAGCGAGTGCGGCGCTGCATCAGCCATCTTGAATGATGTGCCTTGCACCTAGTCTCGCGTCACCAGCCTCTCTCTCTTACAGGAGAGAGTCTGGTGCAGCCGTTGGCCAATCAGATTCGGATGCTCTGAGCTGGACACTCGCCACCTGGCGGTAACAAGATTTTGTAGTCTGTTCTACCGGACTCTCTCCTGTAAGAGAGAGAGAGGCTGGTGACGCGAGACTACCTTGCACCCGGCCCCACCCCGAGTGATTGTCGCATCCTTTGCCTCAGCGAAGTTGGCTGCCACGATATGCGTCACAGGTGGCAGCACTGTCGTTGTAATGGATATGCACAGGCGCCATCTGGTTTTGGCACATCTCTTGGGGTACTTTAGAGTATTTGCAATGTTACATGTACCGGTATGTCTAGAATCGTATCATTGCGAAGATGACAATATCTGATGGCCTGATGGAGATTCCTCCTTTTGCCACCTCAGTCGTCGTATTATTAATTGGTAGGCCTACATTTACATAAACAATCCATCGCTTTGCGTGGACCAATGACAGTTGAGTTAATTCTTTCAAATTCACCCAATCGCGACCTCCGTAAAATTCTTAAAGTCGGTATACGTGAGGTTTTTGACGCTTCGATTCTTCGTTTCAGCTACCCGAAATTGTTTTTCGGGAGATTGTTTACTGTCACGGTGCTCATAGCGACAGTGATTGGTGCTTGCCATTACCCCTTGTTGTTACTGCTCAAGCTTGTGCCGCAAGTCAAACTGTTTTATGTAAGTATTTCAACAAAAAGGTGAGTTTGAGACCCGCAATTGTACTGATTGGAAAGTGCTCTCCGAGAGCTTTCCGATAAATAGCTATCTGACAAGTTCAACGTGCTTTTTAAGCTGTTTACACATTTTCATTTTCGGCAAAATTGGCGTTGAGTGAATGAATGAAAACCAATTGACCGAAACTGATGTAATCCTAACTGGCTGTCTAAGGTTGGGATACGAAGAAGCGTGAACAAATAGGGAGGTTTAGAAATCAAACGATAAACGTAAACGTTAACCACAACTTTATTTTTGTACCGAAAATGCAACATAAAACCTGGTTAATGTGTGGTATGAAAAATAACGTTGTCGTAAAGTTTACGTTTATCGTTTCATTTCTAAACCTCCCTAATGTTAATGCAACTCGCGGAAACCGAAATGAGCAAAATCGTCACATCCAATCAAAAGCAATACATGTGTATTGACAGGAGTTGTCTTATTTTATTTCAGATATTTGCTGGTCTTGGTGTATTGGTGGTAGTGATATTCTCACATCCGGTCCACCTGACGGTTCACGTGAGAAACCTCGAGAGCGAGAACGAAAAGCGAGTTATGAGTTCAATATGGGCGAATGATAGCAATACAATGAGTACTTACGCCACCATGAATCAAGTGAAGAGAGACGGAACGGCTACAACCGCGAGTGATCTAACTCTCGATCTTCAGATAACCGCACTTTAAGACGCCATTAACTACTAGCGTGTTCGGAAAGCTTCCCCGAGGAAGCTCGTGGAAGCGGGAGAGCGTTCGGAAAGGTATTTGGCAGGCTGCCAAGGCTTCCTCGAGCCTGGCCGAAGTGAGCTACTCGCCGAGTCGCTCACTTGGAGAAACTTCCGGCATGCATTCCGTTTTCTTTCGAGGCCGGTTGGCTGTACGTGGAAAATTTCACGACTGCAACCCACAGTAGTACCTTTCCCCGAGGAAGCTCAAATATCGTTCGGAAATTCGCCTTCACTGGGCATGCTCACATTCCCCGAAGCTCGGGGAAGAAATTTCCTCGGGGAAGCTTTCCGAACACGGCCTACATGTACGATGTTGTAATCAATTCTTTTACGAAAATATTGTATAAAGAATTCTAAAATGCCTTATGAGTATCAGTAATTTCATTGGAAAATGCATTAGCCTCGTTGGATTCAGAGGTTTTGATAAGACAACCAAGGACTGCTGGGTGGGTATGACTTTGGGAACTATAAAGTGGGGTTCATTGGCGCACGGATCCGGTCGTTTTCAGTCCGTTTGCCCCTAGTTTTCCGGATACGACGACGCAAAAGTCCATTTGATCTATTTTTTACGGACCTGAATCAGACGAAATCCGTGTGCCAATGAACCCCGCTTAATGTAAAATCACTTTGGTCCTGCATAGACCTAAGTTGGAGGCATTTAAGAACAGAAATCAAGACCTCGCGGTCGGTCATTGGTCTTGTGCAAACAGGACTCGCCGGATGTACCAGACAAGCAACGCCCCAAAACCTCGGCCTCGCGCCTCGGAATTTGGCCTTATTTTCGGCTTAGCTTCGGCTGGTCATCAGCAGTAGACCTCGAAGTGGTCGAACTGAGGAGCGACTGACAATCAACTAGCAGATGCAGGAAGTTGCTTCGATTGCTGATTTTGAGCAGGGTATAGAAGCATGGGCCTTGTAAGTAAATAATTTGCAACAAGTTGGAAGCCATGCTGTCGGTTTCCGAACAATTGTAAAAATTGGCTTTGCTGCGTGGTTCAAATTACGTTTTTTTTCACTCATTTGGACTTGGGCCTAGTTGATACCGAGACGGAAAATGATAGATTTTGATATAGCCTATGCTACATCTAGGGACCTGCATACATTTCGGAAGGACGTGATTTACTGGTGACTTAGATACGTAGTTGCCAGCTGTGCAAACCTGTATGACGTACACGTACATGTACATGTTCGGTATTGCCACTTTTTCTCGATAGCCGGCGCCACTCTCCAACCCGAGGGACGAACTACGTTCGGCGAATGACCCGATTTACTGCGTACATTTTGTAATGCATTTTTGTAGTTCGTCTTACTGCCGCTAGGTGGCTCCCTCTACGTCGGCAGTCAAATAACGCACTTGAGATCCAATACCGTGCTCCTTTAAATATCATATGGCAAATAACTGATTGGTATGGCTGCGAAATAAAAGATCCTATTCGTCAGTACGAGCGAAATGTTGTTTTCATTCTGCTTCTTCAACTTGACAAGAGGTTGATTGCGAGTGCGGGATTGTACCAACTAGTGATGTTAGGAAAATGAATGATAAACGACAATGACGTCACGTGGCATTCAAATTCCAGTCCAAGGGCGGTCTATAAACCCCACGGCACACAGGGCAATTTTTCAAGTGCGTGAAGTTGTCTCCTTTTTCCTTTTTCTCCTTTTTCGCCTGATTCAATGTGAAGTTGCCTCCTTTTTCGTTTTCTCCTTTTTCTCCTGATTCAATGTGACGTTCTATCCTTTTTCCTTTTTCTCCTTTTTCTCCTGATTCAATGTGAAGTTGCCTCCTTTTTCTCCTTTTTCACCTTATTCAGAGTGACGTAAGTGACCGTTTAGGGGCGTCTCCTTATTCGGGGTGACTCCTCCTTATTCGCCTCCTGATTCAAAATGGCCTAAGTGGCGAATAAGGAGGCGTCTCCTTATTCGGGGTGACTCCTCCTTATTCGCCTCCTGATTCAAAATGGCCTAAGTGACCGTATAGGGCCGCCTCCTTATTCGGGGTGACTCCTCCTTATTCGCCTCCTGATTCAAAATGGCCTAAGTGACCGTTTAGGGCCGGCTCCTTATTCGGGGTGACTCCTCCTTATTCGCCTCCCGAGTGCTGCGGGGTTCACGAATGGAGTGTGACGTCATTTCTTATCGTTTACCTTTATCTTCATTTTCTTAACGTCTCTACTGCAAATAAAGTCAATTTCAATGAACTTGGCGGGCCACGATAGCAGCAGAACAACATGGTTTCTGTCAATCATGCATGGTGGGAGAGGAAGGAATATCCCCTGGAATATTTGTCCTACTTAGATTGGAATCATGAGGATCGACTTCTTTTTTGTTCATCGGACACTTTACCGCGAGGACAATTTTTCCTAACACATCTGTGCTCTGTCATCTTGGCATGGTAAGTGGCCGCACGAGCTACCATATCCTTCACCTCATGCTAAGGTCGGCCTGGTTAGTCCAAAATCTGGGGCGATAGCATTCCAGGTCAATTCAATGTGAAATTCCAACCTAATATTGTGTGATCAGTCGAATTTTTCGTATAGCCTACATATCTGACGAACGTTGTTAGAAAATCGACTGTGGTGAATTGTGGTATCATAAAACCTGCCACTCCACTCGATCTTCACCATTTCCAATCTCGTACCCAGACATTCGTTACGCTCGGACCGAGGTTGTACATGTAGGTCGCTCCACTTATCTCTGGCGACATTTTGGTTCCCGAAGCTACCGCTAGAGAGTGCTGTCAAATGGTAGCTTCGGTAACGGCCGCCATTTTGGCCGGCAGAAAACTGACGGCGCGACGTCATTGCCGCGAAAACTGGATCACGTGATCATCCACGGGTATGGATTTTTGAGTAACGGCCGACGATCATGTGATCCAGTTTTCGCGGCAATGACGTCGCGCCGTCAGTTTTCTGCCGGCCAAAATGGCGGCCGTTACCGAAGCTACCATTTGACAGCACTCTCTAGCGGTAGCTTCGGGAACCAAAATGCTCTGGCGACGGCTACACGGACTACTTCGGGGTTTCCAAGACACGTGTGTTACACACTTAGACCGAACACTGTCCTGATGCCCAGAAGGCCGGGTACCAGTCTATTACACTGCATTGCGCATGAATATATACTAATTTTTGATCGCTTCACCTCAAGTTTATGTAGAGCTCCAAGTAGTGCTTTGTTTTTTCCTCGATAAATACAACAGATCCTGTGAAAAAATTTCTAAGGACATTTTTGTGTGTAATATTGTACACTGCAGTTATTTGAATGCATCTGCCGTCTAAAATCGGGCTAAAATTGCACGATGTCACAAATCGTGAAATAGCCAGCCGTCTCCAGAGATTAGTGGAGCGTCACCTACAACCTCGGCCCGAGCGTAACGAATCTCTGGGTACGAGATTGCACCATTTCCTGTCGTTCGATGGAGACCGTCTCCTGGAGAAGATAGGCACCAAAATAAAAGTAAACACTGGTAGCTACAGGTCCTCAACGTAGAATATCGTACATTTGTATATGTGCACCATTCTTTGCTCACACTTTTAAAAGGCTGTTCAGTGACGCATGGAAATTGTTAGGAGTGCCATTCAAAAAAACACGTTTTTATCGTAGTTTGACACTTTTTTATTTCATCAAGTGATTATGTCGTACATCATATGAAATGTTTTGCTGTCGTGATTTACTCATCGCATAAATTTTAGGTTCAGTTACGCAAAGTCTATATATGCAAGTGATCTAGTCGCGTGGTCATCCACGTGTGCAAAATGATTTTAGGCTAAATACGTGACTGGCACGGGAATCGAGGAATACATTTGCATTTAAACGGTTCATTGAAACTATTTCACGTTCATTGAACTCGAGCTATACAGCCACATCTAGGTCTTCTTTTAAAGCTAAAGCCGAGCGCAGATCGACCTTGCGACTGGAAGCAACTACCGGCAATGGCGTTTCCGGCAACGGTGGGCGACTGGCTGGAAACAGCAGCAACCGATCAGTTGCTCAAACATGTCGATGTGCGCACCCCGGCAACGCTACTGCCGACCGTTGCCGCTAGTTCCAGCCACAGTTGCTCATGTTCTACTCGTTTTCCAGTTCTCTTCAGTCGCTGTCGATGTGCGCGCTCCGGACTGAAGACTGGATTGTGCCACTTGTTGCCGCAATGACCAGTCGTAGTCGATGTGCGCTCACATCGACAGCGACTGTTGCGTTCAGTTGCTTCCAGTCGCAAGGTCGATCTGCACTCGGCTTAAGGTGACCCGTAGGCCCTATAGGTCGACACGAAGAAGGGAGAAGTAGAAAAACGTTTCACAACTCGGTGTCGGTGGACCCGAAGATTGTCGACACCGAGCTTTCAGTTCGTATGGTTTTCGTCCTCGCTTTGGGGTAAGCGCTTTCAATCGGAGTGTGGATTCATCCCATGAGCAGGCTCTAAGGCTGAGTTTACATCGAGGTATACGCGACACGAACACGCAGACGAACAATGGCTTCACAAAGGATTCATCCCATGAAACCTTTGTTCGCCTGCGTGTTCGTGTCGCGTGTGCCTCGATGTAAACTCAGCCTCAGCGAGCCTCTGATTGGCGAATTTCATGTGCATGGTTTGTAAGTCCTACTCGGGCAGACTCAAGACATTTCAGCTTTAATAGCTGTCAACGTTTTTCTTTAGCCTGCCGATAAATTACCATAAAATCCAGGACAGCGAACAGAACCCAGGGGAAAACGTGATTTCCTATTCTAAGAACTCGACGCGCCTCACTTGACTTCAAGAAAGTGTATGGATATAATGACATACCGATCGAGATTTTTTAACCATCTGTCCTACAGCTCAAGTCTGAGTCGTCACCTAACATATACATGTAATTACTTCCAGGGCACACCCTGGTGTTCGGAGTCATCGCCATACTCTAACCTCTGACTGGGAAGTTAGGTATGCGACTGTTGAAAACCAACGGAAGCCCGGTGTAATAATGAAATGTCCCCCGATATCTGATGTCCCCCCAACAATACTTTTACGGATTAAGCCGCATTGTTGAATTCGCCTCGAGAGACCAAGACCCTTAAGCCTGTGACAAACAATGCATGGCGACATCAGGAAGCGGGGACATTAGATTCTATCACACCGGCATGACAATTAAAAGATGTTTCTGGCATTTTCTGATATACCGTAGGCTCCTATCGATCTGAGACAAATTTCAACAGAGGCGACAGAACCTGGTACATCGAATTTCATATAAAGCCAGTAGCACACCAGGCGATATTGCAAGCGATCTGATCGTCACCGATCTTCTCGCCAGCTACCGCAGACTATAGGCGACGGCTTTGGTATTAGGGTGGGTGCACACTAGAAGCGATTCGCCAAGCGATTTGGCATCGCAGGCGAATCGTCGCTTTAGTTTGGGAGGCATTGCGGCATGAAATGACAAAGAACCGTCGCATGCGTTGGGCGAATCGTGTGTAGTGTACCCACCCTTAAGCCTCGCTTATGTCGCCCTACGCTGTGATAGAAATAGCGTCAACTAGTTGCAACTGATAACTTATGTCGCCGCCGACCAGAAAAATACCGATCGGTCACAACTACCTGGAACTAGTTTATCGCCGTCTTTTGAGTGCTTATGTCGACACAGATTTCTTTTGATTTTAAGTAAGTTGAACATGTGCGACTTTCAGGATCTGGATATTTTTAGTTTGCAACTAGTTGGCAACCAGTTACCCGCTGACGCCCGAGAGCTTATGTNCAGTCAGAACTAGTTGGCAACTGATAATCGGCGCGTAGTTGGAACTAATTAGTCACAACTACTAGGTGACATAAGCTCTCGGGCGTCAGAGAGTAACTAGTTGCCAACTAGTTGCAAACTAAAAATATCCAGATCCTGAAAGTCGCACATGTTCAACTTCAGCGACTAGTTGACAACTGTATCCTGAAGACAGCCAATGAAAGTCGCTTTACATTCCACGTGGCCTCACGTCACCACGTGACCTAATCACCACGTCACTTAAAATCAAAAGAAATCTTAAGCGACATAAGCACTCAAAAAGACGGCGATAAACTAGTTCCAGGCAGTTGCGACCGATTGGTATTTTTCTACTCGGTGGCGACATAAGTTACCAGTTGCAACTTGTTGACGCTGTTTCTATCACAGCGTAGGGCGACATAAGCGAGGCTTTTGAGAGTATAGTTTTCGCAAAGCCCCCGAAACGCCGACGCGAACGCCTGTCCTTTTGTTCGGTGCTCTCTTCGTGGCATTTAATAATGGGTTTGGCGTTCGCGTTGGCGTTTCGGGGGCTTTGCGAAAACTCCCATTGTTGGATGCCACGAAGAGAGCAGCGGACAATAGGATAGACGTTCGAGTCGGCGTGTGGGGGGCTTTGCGAAAACTCTCTATTGTTTGACACTGGGGCGAAGATCGTTGCCGAAAGAATTCCACGCATCGCTGTCCAGCGCCAGTTTCGCTCGCGATATCGCCTGGTGTGCTGGTGGCTTTACACGACAAAAGATTTCACGCACGACGGTAGGCCCCACTCGAGGCGAATTTCTACAGGTTAAGGTGTCCCCTTGTATTGTAGATTTGTATTGTAGAATTGTAGACACACTTTCCTTTATTTGGCTACCATATCATTCACCTCTTGATTTTCATGATTTTATACGTCTAAAAGTGCCAATGACCGCTTAGCGCTCATAAACATATTTTTCAGTTTTCTTAACACAAACATTGTTTATCAATGTCGTCATTTCATCCAGCCAAACCCTACTGGTAAACAAATCCTTTATTTATCAGAGCGTCCTTCTCCTTGGTTTTTATGGTGGTCTAAAAGTAGGCCCACCAACGGCCGCTTAGCGCTCATAAATATATTTTTCAGTTTTCTTAACACAAACATGTTTATCAGTCCCAACACTGCCGTCACTTCATCCAGCCAAAATCTACTGGTAAACAAATCCTTGCTGTTAAGCAACATGAATACTGCCATAAGGAATATTCCTTTATTATTTTGCCCTTGTCAAAGGTGAGACAATCTCGATGATCTTTTCGTTACAGACTGGAACTTGTAAAACTTCACTGACAGGTACATGTACATGTAATCTAACGGGCGTTTCAATCTTTTGAATTCGTCGAGAATGCAAACTGAAGTATATTCTTCTCTACTACTTTGAAGTATATATCGCCTTTTATGCCAATTTCAAAAGAACGGGGGCATGACGTCAGAATCTATCGTTCTCTGACCGACATTTGAGTGTTTTGCCTACAGGTATGACAAGCGTTAGATCGCAATTCTCCAAATAATGCCAAGATTTCTAAGAACTGATCAAGTATATTTTCCCCATCAAATTTCTTGTCAGGGTATATGGACCGTGAAATATCATAGGTTACGTTCAACAAAAACATTGCAAGCATTGCATTCGACATATCTTCAAAATCACCGAATGGCACCTTTGTATGAACGATGTTCTACATGACATGAGTATCCATAAGTTAAGGTTTGGCTACGGATTCAACCGACTTGTCATTCTCTCGACGGCATGAGGTGGCATTTGGCTGAATTTTTGGGCCGTAGGCCTATATGCTAGGGTCGGACTTCAGCCAGACTTTCATTAAAGTCTGACTTTTCTCAATGCTTCTAGGGCCGTATGCTTGGGTCGGACTTTAGCGTGAAGTACAATGTATAGCTGAATAGTTATTGACTGAAACAAATATCACTTTAACACGTCCGTTCAACTTCAGAACACATGGACATGTTCATGCGTTCAACAAGTGTTTCACTCGAGGTGTTCTAAGAAATTACACTGGCGTTCTAAATGGACCATAATATGTATTTTCTGCTAGGCCAATATACGATAGTGTTCAGAATCGGACGCCAGCGTCCGACGATTTACAGTGTAGTTTTTGACCACTCTGTATAGTATGTACAGGTATGGTGTATGGTTCAGAACTGACGCGACGACCTCACATTGGGCAGATGAATAAAGCCCCGTTTAAGCCCCGTTTATACAGAGCACGGTTTGCGGTCCGGCGTCCGGTGTGCGTTTTCCGTCCAGAATGCATCAAGGTATTTTCTTATAACCGTTTGTACAGAGCGCGGCCGCCGCACTCGCCGTTGCGGTGACCGGACGCCGCGCCGCATTGAATGCCTCCAGAGCAATTTCTGTACGGCCGCCGCAACGCCGGACGGGCCAGAACCAATCAGCGGACTGTTTTAATATCACGTGAGGAAGGAGATCATCACGATTCGCTGCCGTCGAGAAAACCGTGCCCGTTCACCGGATCCTGTTGGAACGACAAGCCGCATTCCCGTTCCGG
>NMRB01001974.1:11636-29383 GCA_002633025.1 Notospermus geniculatus | reverse complement strand
GTTTACTCGCTCTCCACAACTGCTTAACTTCGTAAGATTCGCCGCGTTCGGTCAACAGATGGCGCTGAGAGAGTCGACCAATGAGAGCACCGAGCAACCGGTAACCAAGCTGGCCTGAGACACTTTTTCATTGGCCGAGCGATTCGTAGCCATGGTAGCACAAGAACATCCGTTGCCAACGGGCCAAACAGTTCTGAAAGCAGCGTGCTGATAGGCTGTAAAACTCGCGCCAGGCCCAGACGCCATCTGTTGACCAACCGCGGCGACTTCCACGAAGTAAAGCAGTTGTGGAGAGCGAGTAAACCGAAGGGGGCGCGGTACACAACTGCGTAGGGAGTTTAGGTTAGGTCTTGCTGAACTCCCATTGTGATGTTTGTGTATCCCAATTAGTATGCCTAATTGGGAATGCAGCACTGAGACTTCTTTGTATGGCTCATTGATTAATTAATCACCTTGTTAATGCTTAACAGGGACTGTGTTTACTCAGGGCTTTAGCCCCTCACAGGTATACTAGAATATACTTCAAGTATACTGTAATTCACTTTCAAGTATACTGGCATATACTTGCAAGTATTCGCTAGATTTCGTGCAGTGAATGTTCACCGGCCACGGTCAGGTACACCCTTAGTCAAAAATAAATGCCCAGCTTATTTTCCGGCATAGGCCTATCTCCATGAATATTTTTCATACCCACTTTTTCTTTTCATACGCATAATCTAAGGCTACTGGGACACATAAAACTTGAAATCATTACACAAATGTGTTTTTGGCAAAAGTTTGATATTTGGCCAAAATATAATAAGCAAGAAGTCAATCTCCAGAATTCACGAATTTTCGACCCCAACCGGGGTCTTTTTCAAGCGGAACTGTACAATCTGAAACTCTAGAAAAGACTGAGCTGAAACCCGAAGGTGGAACCTTTCTGGTTTTTTCCTACAAATCTGGAAGTTGACTTCCTTTATATGCTCTTACTTTGTGTTGACCTTTGTGCATCTTTTCGCTTTGTGCTTGTTATGTATTACACATGTCATATTTATTAAACCCTTTTCTTTCAGCTAAATCAGTTTCTCCTTAATTACATCCACCCCCTTTATTAGGTCCAGCAACCATCCGTGGGGCTTCGACACTTTTCTTTCCTTAATTACATCCACTCTCTTAATTAGGTCCAGCAACCATCCGTGGTGCTTGGACACTATTCTTTCCTTAATTGCTCACTCATCCTGTCTACACAGGTTAGTTCCACCTTCGGGTTTCAGCTCAGTCTTTTCTAGAGTTTCAGATTGTAAAGTTCCACTTGAAAAAGACCCCGGTTGGGGTAGAAAATTCGTGAATTCTGGAGATTGACTTCTTTTGTGTGTCAATTTTGTGCTATTCTGTATCTTGGCCAAAATATCATGTTTTTTTAATCTCACTTGTTCGGATTGAAACTGGCACTCATTCAAGAACCATGTGACTGGATCTCCGGCGTTGGGTGTTATTTTGATTCACGAAAGACAGAGACACGGACTTTCAGAACAGGGGCCTGTTTCATAAAGAGACTTCAAGCTAATGGTACTTTTAACCAAATGGAAAACGCATTGAAGTTAAAATGGTACCATTAGCTTAAAATCACTTTATGAAACAGGCCCCTGGTGAGCAAAAAGCCAAGCTCATTGCACGTTTTTACCAAAAATACAGGGGCCTGTTTCATAAAGTGACTTTAAGCTAATGGTACCATTAACTTCAATGCATTTTCCATTTGGTTAAAGATGCCTTAAGCTTAAAGTCACTTTACGAAACAGGGGCCAGGTAGTTATCTATTTTTGGTGGGACACTGTTCCATCATGATCTGTCATCTCATAATTTGACCGAGCCACAGGACCTATTCATATACTTGTCACATACCACCTTTGTTATTTAAATCCGCATAGCTTCCGAACTAGCTATATATGAAGGCATGGGCTCGTGTCAACGAAACAGACCAAAAGCCCGCCAAGAGCTGACGAGCCGAGACTGTTCTTGCTTGGCCTTTCTCATTTATTACAATCTCGATTTAAAACGGGACAACTTGGACACGCAAACTAATAAGCTTGAAGCTGAAAACTAACTGTAAGTAAATATCCATCCATTTTATGTATGTAGAGTATTTCTTTTTTTTTGGGACCATATACCTACGTGTCCCCACACTGAAAAACTTTTCTTCATCCAACTGACGAACTTAGGTTCGTTTTCATTATCACCAAACTGAGTATCCAAATTCGTCAAAATGACAAGTCCAGGTTCGTAATTTTGACGAACATAAACAAGGGTTCGTCAAAATGACAAGTGCACTTGTTTAATATGTGCGTCAAGAGTTCGTCGCAATGGCGTACCAGGACTTGTCATTTTGACGAATTTAGATACTCAGTTTGGTGATGGAAAACGAACCAAAGTTCGTCATTTCGATGACGAAAAGTTTTTCAGTGCAGCAGGCCTAATTTTTTATGCACGTGTATGAACTGACCAGTCGTCGTTTCCTTGATTGAGAACCTTTTGACTACCAGAAATAGGCCTACCCAGTAAACGAAACCGCAGAATTCACCAGCTTTCTTTTAGGCCTACACACCCTTTTCCTAAAACCACGGGATTTATCCGTGGTAAATGCATTCCAATTGGACAGGTCTCATCCACTGTTCCCAAGTAACTAGTGAACTCAGCACGAGTTGCCCATCGGGTGCTGCATGCGATAAGGCTCACCATTTTGAAGGCACTTTCGAACTGTGCTGTCACATTTGGGCCGTTGGGCCACGAATGATTGTATTGGCACGATTTTTTTGTGAAGATCCCACACGACGTCGGAAGATACCCCATGCAAGCATCACAGTATGTCAATTTGCGTATCCACGCTAACTGGGGACACGTTTGTCCACTTTTTTCCGTCTTTTGGATTAATGACGTTTGCAACGCTGCAATTATCAGCGGATTTGATAGTGTTGCAATCATCATTTCCGTCCGTCCCAGGACCAAATGGAAACCTCCTTTTTCAAGTGGATAACAATGTTGCAAACGTCACGTGGACGGAAAAAGTGGGACTAAAGGCGCCGCTCCAAATGACAGTTTTCTGTCGAAACTTTGCTGTCAGATAGTCAAATATTGCTGTCAGACAGCAATAATTGCTTTCACACAGTACTGTATGACTACAGCAATTTTTGCTGTCTGACAGCAATAATTGACTATCTGACAGCAAACTTTCGATAGAAAACTGTCACGTGGAGCGGCTCCCCCAGTTAGCGCGGAATGCGTCCATACATTTTCTTTCTACGTCGAACAATCAAAAAGAAACCAGTAATATAATCCTAAATGACCTCGCCAAATCAAGAAAAGAATAAACACATTTTTCCACAACATAATTGACCTCCATTTTCCACGTTCCAATGATCAGCGTGAAAATTTCGCTCACAAAAAGCCACCCGCAGTCGCGAACCGCATGTCTGAAGTGGGCGAACAATAGGGCCTCCACAGTAATAACGACCATGAACTCCTGATATTTCATACAGCATATCGAAATATATGTCATCAGGGCACCAAACAACCAAATTTCTTTCACTTAAAATGAACTTGTTTTTGACCAAGGTACTTGTGAATCATTCGGTGAAGGCCAAAGAGACATTTGGACTCAATATGGCCGCCATGGCAGCCATTTTGGATGAGAAACGTCACATCTTTTTGATTCACTTCGCTTTTTTAGCGAACCCGAGGCTCGCCCACACAGATATTCAGGACCAATACGTGTATATCACTGACACCGCCATTCAAAATTCAATGCGGCCGGGCGTGTGCTTGCAGTGCCCCGGACAATGTTAGCAAATACTTTCATGATATCAAAAGTAGATAAGACAGTTTATCTATTTTTGATGATATGTATCCCAGTATTACATTCCAGTCAGATGATTCAAGTGATTTAATTACTTCCCGTCAACATTGTTGGACGGTACACAGGCTTCCGATGAAGGAAGTTGGTGAAATGTGGGGCACGCTTTCTTGGAAAGACATGTAGGCCTAATAATAATTCATAGTTAAAAAAATAATACATGTACTATTGTTTCGTCGAAACACCCGGCGCCATCTTAGATTTCTTGGAAACGCGCATGCGCACTTATGTCTGGTAAGCTCATTCGTGTTTCACGACCAATCACATGTCTTGGTTTGGCAACCAGATATGTGCACGCACGAAATAATCAAGATGGCGGGGGCTGTCGAAAAGATAAATTATACATGTCTTCATGTTCATTGTTTTATCGCGAGTTTTTTTTTAAAGTTGTGAAGGCAGCTGGATAACGTGGCCACTTTTTTACAACACTTTTTTGTTCGATTTGGACAACCTGGCCACTTTTTATAACACTTTTTGTTCGATTTGGTGGAAGGAACAAATTGCACAGCTCGAAAGTTCATGACTGCTTTCGGTTTTACAGGTACGAATGGCAGCGTGGTTTTCATCATTACTGCCCCAATGCTGGGGAGGTTTGGCAACTCTGGGCCTCGCAACGATAGCCTTTGTCATTTTTCTGCTGCTACGAGAGGACGAACGTTCTCGAAAAAACCTTCCCCCTGGTCCCACGGCTTGGCCATACCTGGGTAACTTACTCATGTTCGCGTCAAGGCCTTCCGAACCTTACGCGGTGACCAATCAACTGGCAGAGAAATACGGTCCAATCTACTCGCTATATTTCGGTAACTACCTGGCGGTGTTCTTAAATGATTACCAAGTCATCAAGGAAGCGTTCGTGAAGCAGTCAGATGTGTTCAGCGACCGTCCAAGAAGCTTGAAGGTGTGGAAGGAGACGGTGGAAGGCATAGGTACGTTGGTAACTATCTTTCCTTTTACAGGATTGACTTAGCATTCTTTGGTGATTATCACCAGATTAGTCAATCCAGTGGCATGCCCGTCGAAATTGCACGAGGCAAATCCACCATCGCTCGCTAGTTGGTGTGACGTGACACCACATTCTGACATGCCTGTACCGAAGCAAAGTACGAAAATACGAATTTCAACTTCATTTCCATGACGTAATGTATTTATGTAGATGGTTGTTACCACAAATGTCCCTGCTGACAGTGCGTGTTTTAGCATATCATGTAAGACCAAGAGAGTTATCAATGGTGCATCTTGAATTTTTAAATTTCCACTTCGTGGAAAGATAAATTTCTAAGTTTAATATACACCATAACTCTATCGGTCTAACGTCATACGCTAAAAGACGCTCTTGCAGCAGGTGATAGCCTATTCGTGGTACCAACCATCGACTGAAATACATTACATGTACGTCATGGAAATGAAGTTCAATTGCGTATTTCGTACTTCGTTTTTCGTCAGATTTGCGAAACATCCCTATTAATCCTTACACTGACTGTCGTAACCAAAGACTTCAAACATGGCTTTCCAGACAATAATCCCCATCTTTACATGTTTCTAGAGAACTATATAATCCGTAGCCAAGCTTGGCCCTGGAGAAGACCATCGATATTTGCAGGATTGCGAAGTGTCGAGAATGTAAACCTGAATTATCTGGTTCGCCACTGGCCTTTCTGCCTTGCATGACAGTTTAATCAACACGTTACATCATCCACAGGTCTCGGCCAAGCGAATGGTAAAGACTTCGACGACGTACACCGTACAGCAATCCGGTCGCTGCGAGAAGCGGGCGTGGGCACCGAGAAAGTCGAACAGCGCATCCTGACCGAGGCGAAACACCTTTGCGACGTGATAGAATCAACGCGTGGTGAACCGTTCGACTGTTCCGATGTGGCCATGTGTGCATTTGCTAACCTCACGTTCAACGTCTGCTTGGGCGAACGGTATGTCATTTGTGGAAGCCCTCTCAGGAAAGCCAAATAACTCTCCGTAGATTTCCGAAGGTTGCCGACTCCAAACGGACTCGAGGTTCTTGAGAGACGAGTGCTGATTTCCGAAACGTGGCACCTGGATGATACTTCGTCACAGAAGCAGAAAATTTGACAGCAAGATCTATCGGTTTCGAACCATCTATACCGCGGCATGCTGACGAAAGAAGAAAGACACGAATTCTTGGTCAGTCTCCCTATAAATCTGTTTATTTTTTCAACCAATCAGATTTGACGACTACTCTGACGTCAAGTTCAAGCGGATGCTTCACTACCTTTACAAATTCCTGGATGACATGAGAATCGCGTTGACCGAGAGCTTCTTGCCGATTCTCGGAGCGGTGCGGCCCGTCACGATGGTAAGTATTCTCGGGTAGTACTGCGGTGCTCCCAACGATAAGATGAGAAACAAGTGTTTTGAAGACAGGGATGCCACTTCTAGTGTACGGAAGAAATTTCCCTGGTTCGAGAACGTGGCTATTAGAAGGTGTCGGTATGACGAGAAAGTGCTCTTAAGCCTGCAGCACACTAGCGATATCGCAAGCGATTTGATCGCAAGCGAGCAAAATCGGCTGTTGACGCCAGGTGTGCGCTGGACAGCGATGCGTGAAATACTCTCGCCAGCGATGTTCGCCCATTGTCAAACGATACCAAAGCCGAGATCGCCTAGTCTGCGGTGGCTGGCGAGAAGATACATGTAGGTGGTGAGTAGATCGCTTGCGATATCGCCTGGTGTGCTCCTGACTTTTGGTCAACCTTATCTTTTGAACACCACGACCAATGCGCTATCTCATTCACAGACCGCCAAACTGAAGAAGACGCTAGATACGATGGACAATATTATCGATGGATTTACTCAAGCACACAAGGAATCACACACCAACGGCAATGTGAACGACTGCTTGGATTTGTTCGTTGAGAGGCAAGTCAAGGAACCCGAAAACGACCTATATTCAGGTACGCTTCCAACATCATGTTGCGGAAGAACATTTGTGGTGCATTCACCGTGCAGTTGACGACGACGAGCTACAGTATGAGCGTACAACATGCCACGATTTAATTCGGTAAAGCGCAAAGTGTTCCATTACCATTACCAAAAGTGTACTTCAGCCGCCTTGGCTTTTTTTCGTTTTTTGCCACCTCTGTGAACCCCCAGCAGGATCGTACATTTGACACCTAAATTTTCACGAGAAATGCTCTGCCCTTCGACGCAACAGTGTCAATAGTGAGGTTTCGCAAAATCTGACGAAATCCGAAGTGCGAAATTCAACTTCATTTCCAGGACGTAATATTTCCGCAGATGGTTGCTACCACAAATGTCATTGCTGCCAGTGCGTCTTTTAATAGCATATCATGTAAGACCGAGAGAGTTATGGTGCATCTTGAATTTTTAAATTTCCACTTCGTACATACGAAGTGGAAACGAAAGGGTGGTAGGCTAAATTTCAACACCGCAACTCAATCGGTCTTGCGTCATACAAAAAGACGCTCTTGCAGCAGGCGATATTTGTGGTACCAACCATCTTCTGAAATACATTAGACCATGGATATGGAGTTCAATTTCGTGTTTCGTCAGATTAAACCTCACTTATTTCTCCAAGACAAAAACCACGTGAACTCACTGACTGGCCATTCCTTTGCAGATCTGAGTATCAATCGCACAATAGGCGGCATGCTTGAAGGGGGAATCGAGAGTACTCAAACTGGCATGAGGTGGCTTCTCCTGTACTTTGTTCACTTCCCAGAGATACAGCGCAAGTGTTTTGAACAGATCAACGAAGTGCTCGGCACAGAGAATACGCCATCTTGGGAAATGAGGGATAAACTATCGTACGTCGTGGCGACGATTTACGAGATGTTACGGCTCGCAAATATAGGTGGGTAGAACAGTCCGGAAGAGTATAGAGTATAGAGTACGATACTGTACGATACTGTACGATACTCTATCTGCGCTGCTTTTCTGCAAAACGACATAAGGACGCGAACTGTGAAGTTGAATTTCGTATTTCGTACTTCGTGTTTCGTCAGATTTGCGAAACCTCACTAACTAATAGGGAGTTTAAGAAATCAAACGATAAACGTTAACTTTACGACAACGTTATTTTTTGTACTCGTTTCATAAGAACAACGTTTTTCCACTTTTTTCCGCAGCACCTCAGGGCGTACCCCATTCAGCCAGTCGCGACGCTACAGTAGGCGGCTACTTCATCCCGAAAGATACCTTGGTCTTCATGAACCTTTACCGTGTTCACACCAACCCGGAATACTGGCCGGAACCCTTCGTGTTCAAACCTGAGCGATGGTTAGACGACGATGGGAAAGTCATCCGGCACGAACAATTTATTCCATTTTCTATTGGTAAGATTTTTTTTCTTTCTGTGATTTCGAATAATGACCGATCATTCGTAACACTTCGGGTCTTTCCGTCATTCTTGGGTAAAGACTTTTTCGAGCTGTACGTTGAGAATAGGGAGTTTTCGCAAAGCCCCCGAAACGCCAGCGCGAACGCCAATCCCATTGTTCGATGCCCCGAAAGAGCAGTGAACAATGGGATAAGCAAGGTTCATTGGCACACGGATCCGATCCGTTTCCAGTCCGTTTGCCCCTAGTTTTCCGGATACGACAAGTCCATTTGATAGATTTTTTACGGACATGAACCGGACCAATTCCGTGTGCCAATGAACCTTGCTATAGACGTTCGCGTCGGCGTTTCGGGGCTTTGCGACCAGGCGCACATTTGCGCTAAAACTCAATGCGTTGGGGTGTTTTGTCGCAGTGTGCGCTTGGCTTAAGCCTTGGCTTAACCTACTTCACACAATGTATCACAAGTATACAAATGGCAAGGTTATACTAGAGAACATTTCTTTTTTTTACAGGAAAACGGCACTGTCTCGGGGAACAGCTAGCGAAACAGGAGTTACTCCTGGTGTGCACGTGTTTATTACAGAAGTTTGAATTTGTCATACCAGAGAAATATAAGTTACCCAGCCTAAAAGGAATTCAGAAACTCAGTTTAGCACCGCAAAAATTTCTAGTGTGTGCGAAACGTCGGGCTCTTGTTTCGCAGTGAGGATATTTCGCAATGCGTCATCGTCATGACGAACCATACGACAGCAGCCCGGGGACGTTCACCTGGTCGTCACGAGCTGCTCAGCCATCGTATATCAAGGCCTGGCACTATTCACCTTCAGACTACGCTCCATGAGCAGAGACCCATCGGACTACAGGGCTACAGGTCTATCATGGTAGAAGAGTTTCCGGTAACTAGTGATAATTGACTTGGCTTGAGAACAACCAAAATTTGGAGTCACTTCGAGCGATTTCTAGTCATTCCACCTGTCAGCGTCGTGCAGAAGAAAGAGGTCCTCTTAGCAGGCGCGGATCCAGAGGAGGGGGGGGGGTCTGACCCCCCTGCTCGCCACCACCATTTTTTTCTTCAATAATTTGCGACAGTAAGCAAAAACGCAAAAATAAAGCTTCTGTTTTGCTATTGAGATGCCAGGAAATCGCGTCTACGGCCTTCTAGATTTCAAAACGTTCTAGGGGCGGATCCATGATTTAGGAAAAGAGGGGGCGCCCTGTGCTAGAAAAATTGAAATCTGCTCCAAATGTCAGAATTTCACGGTCGTTTACAGATTTGTTGGCCAAATACGAGGCAAGTGCCAGCAGAGGCGCCCCCTGTGGATTCACGCCTGAGCGAGAGTGCATCCATTTAAACTCTTCTCGGCACTGACACTGACTGACAAAGTCTGTGATATATTTTTCCATAGTCTATTAGTTGCTTGAGGTGTTGGACCTGTTGTAGACATGTGTAATTTTGTCCCTTTTCACAAGTGTACATACCAAAAAATATCTATTTATGGCAATAGAAGTGGTTTATCACCTGTACATAAACTCATTACTATTTCCTCGTTCATGATTTGATCTCTGTCAGTAGACAAATAAATATGTGAATAAATGTACATAAATGTGTTTGATAAAAAGAACATCTTTTGACTTTGTGTTTGATATCAGAATATTTAGCATGGTGATGTGATACATCCCACATCAGGCAATGACATGACAGATCCTACATGTACAGGTAATAAGGGAAATGATGACAAGACAGACCCTACATCAGGTCATAAGGGACATGACAGATCCTACATCAGGTAATAAGGGAAATGATGACAAGACACACCATACATCAGGTCATAAGGGACATGACAGATCCTACATGTACAGGTAATAAGGGAAATGACGACAAGACACACCCTACATCAGGTCATAAGGGACATGACAGATCCTACATCAGGTAATAAGGGAAATGATGACACGACACACCCTACATCAGGTCATAAGGGACATGACAGATCCTACATCAGGTAATAAGGGAAATGGCATGACACACCCTACATCAGGTCATAAGGGACAGATCCTACAACAGGCAATAAAGGAAATGGCATGACACACCCTACATCAGGTCAGAAGGGCCATGACGGATCCTACATCAGGCAATAAGGGAAATGATGAGATTGACATGACACATCCTACATCAGGTCATAAGGGACATGACACATCCTACAACAGACAATAAGGGATATGACGACATGACGCATCCTACATCAGGTAATAAGGGACATGACGACATGACATCCTACATTAGGTAATAAGAGACATGAAGACATGACACATCCTACATCAGGTAATATCGGACATGATGGCATGACATCCTACATCAGGTAATAAGGGACACGACACATCCTACATCAGACAATAAGGGACATGACACATCCTACATCAGACAATAAGGGAAATTAACAGGGTAACAGCGACATGACGCATCCTACATGGACACATTCTGCATCAGAAAATAAGGGACATGATGACATGGCATATCCTACATCAGGTAACAAGGGACACCGGACAACATGACACATCCTACATCAGATAATATGGGACATGATGGCATGACGTCCTACATCAGCTAATAAGAGACGAATGGCAACAATAAAGAAACAACGACAGATGACATGTCAGTTTACACTGGAAGTTGTCATTTGCAGCACCAATAATATACAGATCTAAATCATTTCGCACGTTTGATAGCGTGACCAATCAAGGGTCCATTTCATATTCCCAGTCAGCTTCAAAAAAGCCAGCTGAGCTGAAATTCGATCAGGTACCTTTTATTGATGGGACCGCATCATTGCTCTTAAATAAAATATAGGTTATTGATTCCGATATGTTCCAAGTTTCAAAGAAGACAGCACTATGCTTCTTGTTTGTTTTTTCCTTTTTTGGCAAACCACTCATCACTTTTATCAGCAGCAATGGCCTGAAAAACAATAGAAAGAATAAATAAATGCATACTAATTTCACCTGGCTAGATGTTGGCAGTCAATAAAATGCGGTTTCACTTAGCTGAAATTCCCAGCTTACAATGGAGAGCATCTCACAAAGTTAGAGTTACGAACACCAACATTTTACAACATGCGAGCAGTGCCCTACCCCATTGTTGTGAGCAGTACCAAAAATTCATAAGCGAGCTTATGAATTTTTGGCAGTACCTCTCCTCATCTAATCCAATCCAAGGCTTTCCTGTTCCCTACTTGGGGCCTGTACCGTTCTGTACTGCAATACTAACACCATTTACATACCTCATCAAGGAGCTTATTGGCAGCTGGGTCAGTTTGACTCAATTCACGGAATGCCTCATCACCGACAAAACAGATCTCATGACCATCCTGCAAGAAATTAAAACGAAATTGAAACCCTCCCAATGCGACATCACGCGACGCCCCTGCTGCCAATGTTAGTTTTGCGCTTTTCGGAAAAAAACAAAATTGGAAAAATAGTCATTTTTATTGCCCCCGATCTTAAAAACCGGGATATCAGAAATGAAAGTGACACCTGTTGACTCTGCACATGTGCAGATGACAGAATTTGATTCGGAAGCATGATCTACATGTATTGTTCCCATGATTGCACACATTGTAGTACTTTCATGACATTTGTTTGGGTCTGTCATGTCTGTGATGTGTCCAGCAGTGTAGCTTCAGTTTTGCCTTCATTCGTCATGATGCCGTGGTTGGGTTAGGGTTTTTATTTTTTGAATTTTATTTTTATTTTTAATCCTATCTCCTATGTTAGGTTTACAGCAAATAATTCCGCCAAAAACAAGTACATGTAATATAAAAAGAATGGCCTAAAAGAGAGTGCAAAAACAGCATATAAATTCAATTTGGTCAGCACCCAACTCGTATGCATTGTATAGATTTAGTGAACAAAAAAACACCATTGACGTAACAAACAGGGCCAACGCCAAGACATCATTGGCCCCTTACTTAAACTGTGAAATGGTGGCCATACATGCACTTACTGGGTCTGCCAAGATTACCACCTCCACTGTTGCTTTTCCTGGTGTATCCAAACTGACTAAAGGAGTAACGATGGTATTTCCACTTTCCTTCATGGCTTTCTCAATACCTGGAAGCTGAAGATTGAAGGACAGATGAATGTCGATGAGGTTATAATACTTGTATTTGTATCAGATTTTTCCATCAGGGCCGAAGCCATGGCATTATTGGCCCTGGAGTGGTACATCTCACGCTACTCGTGTTCCTCACTTGCATGGGGTCTTTTACTTGCCCTTGCAAAGGCACAAGGTACATGTACAAGGCACAAAAGCTTACTGTCCCGAAGAGCCAGGGATGATTAAACCCTGTGGTTAGCATTTAAATATCAAAATGGCATAACATACAATATGAATAAAATCATGAAAATGTAAACAAGCATGACAAGATACAATGCAGACAATACAAATACAAAACAATATACTACAATGAATACACATATAATGTAATACAATCATGATATAATGCTACAATGGAACATTAAACAATACACAGAAATATCAACAATTCATAGGCCCATCTCATATACCGGTAATATTATTTTTTGTTACCTTCTAATATGAATATCTATATTCACAAATCTATAAACTTGTTCTGAATTTGGAGGGATCCTGTTTGTTCAGTGTTTCAAATTAAATTAACTTAGGAGAGAAAGCAAACCACATGTACCATCATAGGTTGTTCTTGGCAGTTAAGTTACAAATCAGTCGTACAGCTTGACATTATGAATTTTTGGTCCTACTTACCTCTTCCCTTGGACAGGAAAATGCAATTCTTCCGAATGCCTTGGCATGATCCACTGGTCCCTTGATATCAAATAATTCTAGTTTACACTGAAATTAACAAAGTTTCAGACAATCAGTATTTGATTGACATCAATTAACTAGACCAATTACAATCACTCCCAATTCTATCACAAATACGAAATATACATCTGCATCTACCACATGCATATTTTGAACAGCAATAAAATCTCACTTCTTCCATTCTACTTGTTCCAAATTGTGCAGTTCAACTTGTTCAAGTGTTCATCAGTGCACAGTTAAATGTACCGTAGTGCAAAAACTGATGAAGTCTATTATTAACATCAGCTATTGATTGTGTGCTGCCCCTTAGTGCTGGCGATTGATGCCTTATGCGAGTGTCCGCGGGTTCGATTCTGGTAGGAGCGATGTCTTTCACCTTAGAAACCCCATTCCTATTTCATATTCTTTACTTGTATCTCCTTTATTTGTGACCCCTCGCATAACATAAAACTGTTTGGGTTCGGAGATTGTTTGGACTACTCGCAGGGTACGGACTACTCGCAGGGTACTGATGGACGCCTAGTTTAAACATGGGCCGTTGAACCATCTTTTTTGAAGATGGGGATTTGGCCTAGTGGTTTAAGGCGTGCTGCCCCTTAGTGCTGGCGATTGATGCCTTATGCGAGGGTCCGTGGGTTCGATTCTGGTAGGAAGCAATGTCTTTCACCTTAGAAACCCGATTTCTATTTCTTATTCTTTACTTGTATCTCCTTTATTTGTGTCCCCTCGCATAACATAAAACTGTTTGGGTTCAGAGATTGTTTGGACTATTCGCAGGGTACTGATGGACGCCTCGTTTAAACATGGGCCATTGAACCATCTTTTTTGAAGATGGGGATTTGGCCTAGTGGTTTAAGGCATGCTGCCCCTTAGTGCTGGCGATTGATGCCTTATGCGAGGGTCCGTGGGTTCGATTCTGGTAGGAAGCAATGTCTTTCACCTTAGAAACACGATTTCTATTTCTTAGCTATTGATTGTAACATGTGACCAAATCTTTAGTGCAGCAACAGCAGTAAAACCCTACCTGTGAGTCTGAATAGCCTAAAACGGCAGAGTCCTCCTTCTGATTGTAAATTTTCATACCAAGAAGACCATTCCAATAGGCTGCAAAATGGTTAGTGATACATTATTATTTCAGTGAAAGCTACAAGTGCCAACAACTGAGCTAGCAATCATTACAGAGAGCTATTATTTAACGTTTATGTCAAGCTTTAGGAGGTTACCTATCGACTTCTGAAGATCTGAGCACGCCAATGATACCATCTTCACAGGATCTGGAATGCAAGAAGTGGATAGTAAGAATTACAATGTAATTTGTGGCACAGAAAATACATTCATTAGAGATGAAATTCCATATATTTTCGAGTCTTAATTCAAAATTTTCTTGTATAGTGTTTTCCACATTGTTCTGGCCAAAGGTACTTACCCATATTTTCGCGACTATAGGGCGCACCTGACTATAAGGCGCACCCCCTAATTTTACCCAAAATCTTTGACGAAATCCATACATAAGACGCACCGCCGTATAAGGCGCAGTCCCGTCAGTGAATGCTTCAGTGCATATTGTACACATACAATGTATGGCTGCTCAGTGTGCATTGACCGTTCGTGTTAACAACACCCAACATGATTGATAGGCCTAATTACAATTGTCGGACTCAAGCCACAGATAAGGCGCACCACCCTATAAGGCGCACCCCCAATTTTAGACCCTTCTTCAAGGAAAAAAAAGGCCGCGCCTTATAGCCCGAAAATTACGGTAGTTGAACTCAGGAATGTGACCAGATCACATTGATTTATGATAGTGGTGTTGCACAATGCTAGATTATCCGTAGGGTTGGTGTAATCAATAGCTCTTTCACGACGTCAGCAAAAGCCAGTCAGCCATGACACCGGCTGCCGAGGGTTGTGCAACATTCTTATTTGTGATCACACCATTACAGTTTAGTGACAAGCGGTCAGCCAAGTACCTTTGGCCAGATCAACCTGAAAAACACTATACAAGTGAACGCTTTTCAGTACAGACAATAGACGATTCTCGAATTTGCAGATCCGCGCACTTCCGCCGAAACCGCAAACACAACCTCGGTCTGAAACTGAATGACGTGACGCAGAGAACCCCGCGACAGTTGAGTTCGACGACGTTGCGTCAGAGTCGACCATTGCTGAATCATGGATTGCGTCACGTCAGCTGGTTTCAGACCGAGGTCGTGTTTGCGATTTCGATGGAAGTGCACAGATCTTTCTCGTTTACGTCAATTTGGGATTTGTGTATAGGACAGAAAGTATACTTGCCCCCACTTGCATCCTCAGGGTGTAATATAAACTTATAACCTCCCGGTGCCTCCACTGTGTATATGCCAGCTTCCTCAGTTGACGGCCAGTTCTGGGCTTTAACATTTGCTATGGCTTGTTTGCTGTGTACAGTCAATCCCTGGGAAAAAGGGAATGGACCATCAGGACACAGATCTACTAGATTCTAAGTTACTTCTCCTGTATTATCAACATCTTTTACTTTGATAATACTCTATCACCTTGAGTGGAACATTTCCCCAAAGAACTATAAAGTATGATTCATGCCAACTTCAACATAGGCAAAGTGCCAGGCCTGTGCAACAGACACCATAAAGTGAACAAAATGATTAAACCAAAACCACAGTATTTACCAGTTGACTGAGCAAAACCTTGGATTTGCTATCAGGCTCATGGAAATTAAACCAAGTTACCCTAACATCATTAGTAACAGCAACATGGATTATTTACCACTGGCTTGTGCACATTTCCAATCTTGGCACTTTGCCCATGTTGAAGTTAGGGTGAATCATACTTTACATTGCTCTGTGCTTGAATGACATTTTTAATTAAAGTCTTCAGTTTTGCTGCAAACATTCACCACCTGTTGTTATTCATACCACCCACTGTCCAGATGTTGGAAAAAGAATTCATGCATGAACTCTGGTGTATACTAGTAGACTATGAGTGTATGGCAAGTGAAGTTATTCCAAGGAAGGATTGTGGAGTAATTTGGGAGGCAAATATCAAATACCGGTATGCATCAGTGAGAGGCAGGTGGCGAAATTTTAGATGATTTTCTTCAATCATTTGTTTGACGAGTGAAGTCTCAGTGCTTCATGTAAGACGGGCGCAATCACACTCGCGCCCCTGTGCGCCTGCAAATTGCGCCGAGGAGCTCGATTGACTGCGCTCCTCGGAATCCTTGACGTTCAGGCATGATTGTGAACAGCTCTCTCTTTCACGAGTTCCTGAGATTCCTGAGCTTCTGGAGATTTCAAACGTGAAGCACTGAAGTCTCAAGGTAGGGGGTGAATCCTGACCACCCACAGTGTCAACAAATAATGAAATAAATGATATTGTATTACCAGTAGCAACCTCTAGCAAAAAGGAATGTACATACATGTACTTACTCTGAAATCATTTCCAAGCTTGTAACTACCCAAACCATAATTGTAAGTCAACTCCACCACAAAATGGTCATCCTCTGCTCCATAGCCCACCATAGACTTGCTCCATTTACCATCATAAGGACTGAAAAATCAATGATTGATACAATACTGTATTATAAACCTTTTTTTGAAGTCATAAACGTTTGGATTTTGGAATTTATGTCCATGACAACACCTATCATTTCAACGAGAGAAATGTTGAGGTATCCTATTGGAAAATGCATAAGAGACGACATATTTGCACTATTTGAATTAGGCCTAACAATGAGGAACCCACGCACTAACGCCACAATGTGGCGCTGTCAGTGTAAAATCCGGAAGTCCTATTTTCTAACAATATTTCCATTTAGGCCTAGGCCTACTTCTTGGCCCAAAATAAATCACTCTGTTTGGTTCGATTTTGATTAAATTGCACGGCCCTGTTTGATTTTCAATGTCCTCCATATATCACTGCTTTGTTTTGTCAGACTGAAATGCTACAGGATGCCAATACTGACGTCTTTTGGGGAAATCCCGCGGAAAAATGGGTATGCGCAGAAAAATGTACACAGATTTTTTGACGGCGCGGCGTCAACAGCAAAAAAAGTGACGTCGGTACATCATTCAGGTCTTATACTCGCTGCGCCATCTATTGTCAAGCAGGTTCCTAAACAACTGGGCCGCCCGCCACGCCGCCGGACGGAGTGTGCATGATGAGCAGCAGACTGTACTGTGATGAAGAATGTCTTGTCTTACCCATTACAGCTGGCTTTACACCCTTCTTCAAATTCTTCATGTCTCAAGAACTGAAAAACACAACAAGAAAATGCTTTTTCCGGGAACAAAACACCTAGGCTACTTTCAATGGCTGCGTTTTTACTGACACACCCCATACCAACCGGAACACCGGGACCAAATCCCGCGAGATATTGCGAGACTTGGGTTTGGGATTTAGTCCCGGAGGAAAAATCACCGCCGCCATCTTGAATATCTTATTGCGCCCCCACCTATAGCTGGGATAGTGACGCGGCGACCGAACCACCTGGATCTACTTTCGGACTACTTTGACTCATCCACTAGAAGATATAGTTCGGTGAAACTCATCACTTTTGTGTCGAAAAAGAACCTAACGATGGCAGTTTTGGGTTAATTTAATACAATATGACACGCAAAAGTGAATTTTACTAAGATTTTGCGAGTTATTGTGCGTTTTTGCTCGGCCAAATCGGGATTTCCCGGGGTTC
>NMRB01001974.1:600-11477 GCA_002633025.1 Notospermus geniculatus | reverse complement strand
TTCCCCGGGGTTCCCGCCATTATGCCATACAGTACAGAATGTACAGTGCACTGACATGCATTTCGCTGTTCTGATGCTGTGCGTCCACTGTGCGTTTACAGATTCCCAACACAATAAAATATGCTATTATGGGTTTTCTG
Source organism: Notospermus geniculatus (assembly GCA_002633025.1). Classification (NCBI taxonomy): domain Eukaryota; kingdom Metazoa; phylum Nemertea; class Pilidiophora; order Heteronemertea; family Lineidae; genus Notospermus; species Notospermus geniculatus. The sequence goes on along the minus strand of NMRB01001974.1, from coordinate 11,337 downwards.
ATGTAAATATGCGAATAAATTGATTTAAATATAATTATTTCATCTGAAATCATCATAAAATACAATAAAAGTAGCAAATATTTATCAGAGAAATGTCATTTCTTCAGAACTACCTTTACCGCGGAAGTACTTCTTCCACACCGGCGCTGTGAGGCGCGACGCATCACATAACCCTACGCAAAATGGCGGATTTGACTGTTGTTCGTCAGGGTCACAAACCGACGCAACGTCACCAGGTTTTTTGGAGGCTTGTGCCCTGTTGTTCAGGTTGACCCCATACATGCTCTGGTTCCCTGTCCTAATTCGGGATCGCTGTAGTACATGCAAGTACATACGGAGCAAGGGAGAAGTCACATGACGATCACCACTTGCACTGATCCGTTTTGGACCACACATTTATGCCAATATTACCTTCATGCCAATGATGTCACGATAGAATTTTGCCGTCAAATTACGGTCACCAACTTTAAAGACAAAATGCAATGCTCTGCGTGAAGCCATCGTATTCTGTCGAGTATAGAAACAGGTTTAGATTGAAGGGAAAATCTCAGATTGGGCACGCCGGCACTGTTGCGCCATCTATCGAACGTCAGCTGATTGGTACTTCTGTCACACTCCTTCAGAGTCAGGTCATGAAAACCTGAGAGTTGTTTACCTGTTGACCAGTTGACAGGCTGTACAAAATCGCACTTGCCTCTCAATCTGCAGGATGACGGACATGTATGACTGTCTAGTAATTGGTGCAGGGATAGAAGGGTCCTGTACAGCATATCAGGCTGCAAGAAATGGTTTCAACACCCTTCTAGTTGAGCAGGTAGGTAGCTAGCAGAGTCGATCAGACCAGAGTCGATCCATGACTAATTTTACTACTACTGGACTGCACTGGTGAGCACACAGTCACAGCACAGTAACATCATGACATATGCATGAGTGAGTAGAAGGCCTATACTAAGCCTGAGGTTAGGCTCAGGATAGATACCGTACGACGCCTAGCTTGCTTGCTACATACATGTATGATGTACATGTAGGCCTAGGCCTAGGCCTATGTATGATGTAGCATCATTAGCAGCAGGCAGGGTTCCATGAGGTCCTACCATCATGGCTGGGTGATGACATGACGATCAATCATGATCATGTATGGACATGATGATCATCATTTTAGGCCTAGCCTTGGCAGTTAGCCCATAGAAGAGCCTGCAGTTCATGATGTTAACAGGCCTAGCCTACATACGGGTCATGCTAATTACCGTCCACCACCGTCTACCACCGTCCTCCACCGTCCACCACCCTTTTTGTACTGTTATTGTACAGTCTTCCACCTCAATATTTATTTAAAACATCTTTTCTTTATCTTTCTCTCAAAAAATAATGTAAACCGCATCAGAATCGCTGAGAATATTCTGTTTTTTGTCATCGTCCACCACCACGATTCTTCAATCAGCGCCACCCTCGGACGCCAGTGGAACCAGGTTTGATGGCAATGTAGTTCTTGAACTCACCACCCGATGGTGGCGCTGGCTGACGAATCGTGGTGGTGGACGATGAAAAAAAACAGAAAATTTTGTGATATTGTCAGCGATTTTGATGCGGTTTACATTATTGTTTGAGAGAGAGATAAAGAAAAGATGTTTTAAATAAATTTTGAGGTGGAAGACTGTACTATAACAGTACAAAAAGGGTGGTGGACGGTGGTAGACGGTGGTGGACGGTAATTAGCACGACCGCCTACATACATCCAGATCATCGGGATGGCTACAGACAGGCGATGAAACTCTATTGACACTCGCCACAGGTATTCAAGATAATAAGCAAGAAGTCAATCTCCAGAATTCACAAATTATCGACCCCAACCGGGGTCTTTTTCAAGTGGAACTTTACAATCCGAAACTCTAGGAAAGACTGAAGGTATTCTGTGCAAATAAGTATTGGAATAACCTTAACTTGAACCAAAATTGTGCAGCTGTGGCCAGCAGCTTGCATATGGCACGGCGACTGCCTACTTGAAGGTGTGGTGAATGTACCCCACTGACAACATTGTCGAAAGAGTGAGACTCAACCTCAGCCAGACTGGATATTTTCAAAAAAAACTTGTCAACTGTTTTCATTTTAGTTTTACTTGCCTCATACAAGAGGAAGTAGTCATGGACACTCTCGTATCATCAGGAAAGCATATGAAATAGAAGTTTACACTGGCATGATGGAGGAGGCTTATGACTTGTGGAATGTCATTGAACAACAAGTTGGGAAGCCCATGCTCAGGTAGACAGCTTTTATCATTGCAAAAAAATTGTATAATTATACAATTTATTAAAATGATGTATAATTGTGTATAATAATGATGAAAAAAAACCAAGATGAACTGTTGACAACCCACAACAGGAAAATTTCTTCCTGCCTCAATCCAGATTTTTTTGCCAAAGAATCTTTTACAACAAGCCTGGTGGCGACAGGGCTCACTAAGTGGAGGGTTGGGAATAGGAGTGACAGAAAATAGATGGACAATTCGCATCGACTGTCTTTAAAAAAAATATCGACTGTAATAGGTTGTATCAATATAATATCAGAGTCATCATGATCCATCCACGATCAATAACATTAAACAAAACATGACTCCACAATCGCACGGAAACGAAAAATCTGACACGAAAATAAGGGTCACTTAGTGAGCCAATAAATCGGAAAGTCGTCTCCGAATATTTCGCAAATTTTCGACCCCAATCTGCGAAATATTCGGAGACGACTCCGATTTATTGTGTATTGTGTATCGTCTTTGTGCTGCTTTTTGGATATCAAAGAATCTTTTACCATAGCATCTTGGACTGGAGGGACTCCCCAAAGCTTTGAGGTATAGCAAGACCCAAAATACTGATGTTTTTTTGATAATCAAGTACCGTATTTTAGAAAGGTGACAGACGATTTTTCATGTCCTTTTGGATTTTGAAGTCAGTATAGCTCCCACTGGTGCAAAAACCCTGGATAAGAAGTACCAAATATCTTCTTGCTTGGAATCTTGTTTTACAGTTATCATCGAGAATAGAAGAACCATCATTGGTAATGTTCTTTGCTTTTGATTCCAGGAAATGTGGTTTAGTCTACTGTGGTGCAAAGGATGACCCGACCATCAAGAATATTCCAAGTCTTCTGACAAAGTACCATGTTCCTCACAAAGTGTATAAGAATGCTATGGAACTGAACAGTGAATTTCCCATGTTCAAATTCGATGACAATCGTACATTTGTCTTTGATGAAGAGGCCGGGTCATTGAGGTCTGACAATTGCCTTGCTGGAGTACAGGTAAAAATTGAATAAGGCCAAAAAAATAGCATCTGTTTCTTGTCCCCACTCACGTCATTCGCAGGCCCTTCGCATCAAAAATTGTTTTTACGCAGTGCCTTCTATACAATGCATAGAAATGCTTTGTCACTTGAAATCTTTTTTTTTCATGAAACTTGTGCTTTAACCTTTTCACTGCCGTGGGCGATGGTTGTCACCACCCCCTTTAGTGCCTGCCCTAGCCGACCAGCGTCGCCCTATGCAGAAAGCCTGTTAAGTTAGTTTGGCTATTCATAGATGGCACCCCAATCGAAATTACAGAAATTCCCCTGAGACTGCCATAGGCGACCACTGACGCCCTATGCAGAAGGTACAGTATGTTTAGTTAGTTTGGTCATTCATAGACGGCGCCCCAATCGAAATTAGGGGATTTTCAGTGCACGGAAAACCGTATACACGGCATTGTAGCATACAACTTATCTGGGAAACTCGGCAGTGGAAGTGTTAAACATGTAGAGAGATAGTTTGCTGGTAATATTCCCCCATCCATGAAGACAACTGAAAAAAAAATATTTGAAAATAAATCAAAAACCACATGCTTGCATCAATTTCCGCTGAGTTGCTGGAGAAGAAACAGATCTTTTTTTCCTAATCAAGGCATTTTTGCAATGAATTCATGTACCGTATTTATTGGCGTACAAAACGCACTGGGATATAAGCCGCACCCCCTGGACGCCATTACCAAATCCATAAATAAAGCGCACTGGTGAATAAGGCGCATCCACACCATGCACATTGAACTATACATGCACCTTATACTACTGTACATGAATCACACCAACACGCGGTAGTGTCAATTTGAGCATGCCTGAGCACACCATTACACTTCCTATACAGTTGTCCTGTGCTTATATACAGTCTTGTTCAGCTTTCGTATATTTCTTGGTTCAGTGGGGGTACAGTGTCAAATATTCTAGGATGTTCATCTCTTTACCAGATGAATGAAATAATTTGTTAATGTTACTCCAAGACAGTTTTGTCTTGGGGCTGAATATACATATTTTTATTATTTGCATATAGGGTGTACTAGAATAAAAAAATGCTATTTTCCCCTACACTTGTTCTTTACCCTGATATTGGTATTCCCCAGGGGTATTCCCCTGGCTGTCTGACCCGGATGTTATGACGTCATTTTCACTACAGTTGGGGGCCATCTCAGCTTTCTTCAACATGAGTTGATAAGATTCATGAATAGCTTGTGAATCATCATGTAAACCATACGATGAGATGCCCCCTCACCTGCCAGCCTCGATTTCAAATCAGAAATGGTGGCATGGTCATGATGGTGGCTGACAAAAACGAAAAACTTGAGGGATATAAGTTCATTTTGGGTGGGAATAAGGGACTTTTTTCAACAAATGGAGGGACTAGGGGGCCTAGTATGATTGTGGATGGCATGCAAGGACTGGATTTACAGTTTAAAGTGAGTGATCAGGTGAACTTTTGACCGTTTTAGCGCCGTGTTGACATTCATGTTTCCAACTTGATCACCGTTGTGTCAAGGTTTTGGGACCTCAAAAAACTTTTTGGAGGGGTGGTGCTTTTGGCCACCCTGATCCTTAAATAAAACGCACCTTCTTATAAGCCGCACCCCCGTTTTTGAGGGCTTCCTGGTGTCAAAAAGTCGCGCTTTGTACGCCGATAAATACGGGTATCTATCATAATTGGATAAAGTGCATTAGATTTGTCTGAAACAAGTGCCCTGGTAGCAAGTAGTCCCCAGTAGTGTTACAACTTGTTGTTTCTGCATAAGGCCATTCTTTTTTTATTTGTTGTTTAGCGGATTATTTTCCAGTAAACTCAAGACAGGAGGCAGGAAAAAAAATAAAAAATAAAAGTCCAATCTTTCTGATGGATTTATATTTTTCGTTTTAGCTAGCCTCTATCCAGTGAAACCAAGACAGGCGGAAATAAAAAAACTCAAATATCATGAGTGCTGTCGATGTTGCCGATCGGCCCGGCCAACGAACGCGGCAAATGTTCGAAAATATCCCCACAAAAGCACTGGACAGGGACCTCACAAAATGTGTTTAATAGAGTGCTCACACCTCGCTGAAGAATGATTTTGAAAAAAACATTGAAAGGTTGAAAAACAGGACTGGCGGAAATAAAAAAGATGTTTTTTTCCAATTTTATTTTTTTTCCAAATTGCCAAAATCTAACTACCGCGGGTCCGCTAAACAACAAATAAAAAAAGAATGGCCTAAACAGCATGACAAGATTAATTGGTGGTTTGCAGGCCACATTGATTTGGCCTGGTTTGCATAGTAGAGATAGGAAAATGCTTATGCAAATCATCAGCATGTACTTTACATCTACGTATTCCTGTTTACAACACCTTTTCCACCATCTTAATTTTCAAAGTGACATAGTTATCCAGTGATAATGGATCCAGTCATTATCATCAGAACAATGGTTAGTGGGTCAAACAAAACCGGTTTGCAATGATGTGAATTTAAAACATTTATTGAAATACCATCACAAAATGAGGAGACCCATATGATAATCTGATAGATTTCGCTGACATTTGTCAATGTCAATGTTTTATCTTGCCTTGTAGGCCTACTGTCTGGTTTGAATACATGTACCGGTAGTTATCTTAATTGATTAACTTAAAGGGAGACATCCGAAAGATATTACCCGGCGGGCACTAGTGGTTTTTGTTTTGATTAGCGCACAGCGCCGTCTATTAAAGCTGACGTGAACGAACAAAAAGCCCCCATGCGACGAGCAATAGAATTGCAAATGCCCTGCAAACACCTCAAACGAAGGCTCAGAACATGATTGACCCCACGATGCCAGGAGGGCGCCACCTTATTTGCCTTCAGGCAACAGAGCTGTCAACATCTCCGGATACCTCTTACACTGCTCAAGTAGAAAAAAAATTGTAGTCATTTACACAGGATTCGAACCGTGGGCCTTCCGATTTGTAATCCACCACTCTATCCACTCGGCGAACGAGCCAGCTGACAGAAACATGATTTATGTTTGTCATAGACGTAGGGCTTCGACTTACGTAATAATACTATGAATAAGGAAGAACATAAGAAGTCTTCCAACAAGTTCGGTGGCCGAATGGGGAAGATGGTGGAACAGAGACAACAAGGTGCGGGTTCGATTCCCAGCTTGGTCAAAATTTTTTCTTTCAAAAAAATTTTCATCAGGAGCTCACTAATGTAGGGGATGTTGACACCTCGAAAGCTCGAAGACAAATAAGGTGGCGCCCTCCTGGCGTCGTGGGGTCTATCATGTTCTGAGCCTTCGTTTGAGGTGTTTGCAGGGCGTTTGCAATTCTCTTGCTCGTCGCATGGGGGCTTTTTGTTCGTTCACGTCAGCTTTAATCAGAGGTGACACTACGCTATGGCACAGGCCCCTGGAGAGCTATCAATGAGTTCAGAACACATACGTAACCAAATGTATCTAAAAAACACAACACGTATCTAAAGACACACCCCAAGCTCACAAATTCGTGTGCTCGGGGTGTGTTTTTTACAAACTAGTGGTATTTATTAGCTCACACGTGAGCTCTTACAATGGTGCAGCGTCCGTCGTCCGGCGTCGTCGTCCGTTAGCAGGGCACGTTTTGTAACCGCTGGGGCTATTGATTTGAAACTTGGTACATATATACCCCTAGGTCAGATGACCTATGACACCAAGTTTCGGTCCGATTCGATTCTTGGCTTGGCCTCCAGGTGGCCAAAACCAAAAACACAAAACGGGCAATAACTCCTGAACTAATGACTTGTTCATCTCCAAATTTTTATCATAGGTGTATCATATTAGGATACATAACATATATAACGGGTTTTTGATTTGACCTACTTTTCAAGGTCACAGAGCAATCTCCAACGCAGAGGTCAGACGGTTTCACCTTACTGACTCTGCCTTCAAAGGTCAGTGCCCCGTACTTCTTTTCGCGTAGGAATGATGTCATTTAAGATGGCAGCCTCCTTGTTGCACGTGCTTATGTTTACACTCATAAAATCATGTGATCAAATTCGACGAAGCTGATTGGTCCATCGATTTGGTTGCTTCTAAAATAGAAACTATTTCTGCCGGAACGACCGAACCGAATCACAGCCACACGTGTAATCCGCCGCAAAATAGTGCAACACAAAATAATGAACAAATGTTAAAGGGCCTCTAGAGGCAGCTCGCCATTAGGCTACTATCAGTACCGGTTCTTCGGCCAGGCGGCGCCACTTTAACGTAATAATCACTGGTACGAGGTATTCAACCTGGGTTTTCCCCTGCCATGCTGGCTGCCTCTAGAGGCCCTTTAAAAAATCATGGTGTGTTTCGTGTTTTGGTACACTTCTAAACTTAACAGTACGATTATGATTTTATAAGGGTGGAAAACTAGCTGTAGATCAGTTTTTATTCATTCTGCTCATTCCGAGCAGAAGTGATGAGGGCGTTTGAAGCCAGTGGTACAAGTGGAGCAAACCGAAAACGCGGAACGCCGTACCACTGGGCTAGCGAGTTTGGTCACAGAGGTCAAAGTTCGACAAAAGTAACGAACCTGCCACAGTTCTTCATTATTTCACCGAGCATTTTCATGTCTTGCATAAACGTGTATTAGAGAGGTACCTTCAAAATTACCGAGTTTCGGCCCGATCAGACATCCAATATGGCCGCCAGGTGGCGTAACCTGAAAATCTTCCAAGTGCTATAACTCAGGAACGGCTTGACCCAGAGTGCTCAAACTTGATTTAGATGACCTTTACAAGCACGACAAATTTCGGCCTGATTAAACTTCCAATATGGCCGCCAGGTGGCGTAACCCGAAAATCATCAAATGTGCTTTAACTCAGGAACGACGTGACCCAAAGCAATCAAACTTGATAATTACCTCCTTCTAGGAGACCTTTACAAGCACGTCAAATTTCGGTCTGATTAAACTTCCAATATGGCCGCCAGGTGGCGTAACCCGAAAATCATCAAATGTGCTATAACTCAGGAACAACTTGACCCAGAGCACTCAAATGTGCTATGTAGCTCCCTCTAGATGACCTTTATGTGCATGTGAAGTTTTGGCCCGATTGGACATCCAATATGGCCACCAGGTGGCATAAACTGAAAATCATTGAAGTCCTATAACTTGGGAATGACTTACCCAGATTGCTCATATAACTGATATACCTCTCTTGTCATTAGGCCACACTTTTTTTATTCCTTGTTTCGCGGGCCCGCCGCTAGGTGAAAATAGGAAAATGAAAAAAAAATAAAATTTTATTTTTGGGGGTTTTCACGAGCCCTCCGCTTCAAAAACTTGCCAAAATGGAAAAAAAAATAAAAATTTATTTTTATTTTTATTCCGCCCGCCGCTCAGGTGTCCGAGACCGAAAATACATTTTTCAAAAATATGACTTTTGTTAGATTTATCGTCCGATTGATACGTGGTTTCTGACAGTTCTATATGCTATGGCACTGAAATGCCCTTGGACACACCAGTCGATGTGGCCTCATCATCATTCAAGCTTCAGTACATTGGTGTTTGGGTTTGGGTAAGCCTATTCCAATTGACCCTTTATTGCGGAATAAAATTTTATTTTTTTCTTCTCCTTCGCTTTTCAGAGAACTTGAATAACTTTCGAGAAATCAAAAAATAAAATTTTATTTTAATTTTTTTTCCGCCCTCCTGTGATGGAGGTGCTGAGAAAAAGCTCGCGAAACAAGGAATAAAAAAAGCGTGGCCTTACACTATTATGTCCAAACGGGTGAGCACATGGTCCATGGACCATTTCATTGGTTACGTGTTCTAAACTCACTGATAGCTCTCCAGGGGCCTGTGCCATAGCGTAGTGTCTCTGCTGATAACAGAGGACGCTGTGCGCTAATCAAAACAATAACAACTAGTGCCTGCCGGGCAATATCTTTCGGATGTCTCCCTAATGATTATCTAAGTTACCTAGGCTAAACATTTGCATGCGAAGTGTCACTCTTTGAATATGAATTATAGATGTCGTAGGTTTGTTCTTGTATCTATGAATGAACCATACCTTTGCATCTTATTAGAGTTGTTATCTATTCATGACTGTCAGGGGCTCAGTACTGTCAGAAAAAGGTTACATCACCCCTTATGTAATAATGCCCCCTTTTTATATAGGCCCTAAAACCACGTCAATCATGGGTATTGTATGCTTTCATGGGCCTAGCCATTGTAATAATGTCACACACTCGGACACAGTCACCCAACTGATCTTTAGACTGATCTTCTGATAGTCATACATGGCAGTCAGGGCCAATACAATGGCCTGATCATCAGCCTTGACAGTCATTGCTTACTTCTTCGGTTTCATTGTCCTCAAGAGCGGCACAAAAAAGCATTGGGGCAAGCCAGCTTTATGGAAAGACCCAATACTCGATCAACCATTAATCCACCTCAGTCGTGGTTATTGTTGGGTAACTATCTGAGCCTGGTAGGGCATACACTTTGCCAAATTATAGGGTCAATTATTACATGGTCATTGGAACATGGTGGTCAGTATTATATAATCGCTCAGGTCACATTTTCTGACAGTATTGGACCCCTGACAGTCATGAATAGATAACAACTCTATTAGCTGACAGTCAATATAGTCATCTCTTTAACATTATGTCATTAACTTTAATTTTTCAGTCCCTTTTTGTCAAGCATGGTGGAAAGATTCGTGATGGTGAACAGGTCATTGACATCATTCCCGGGGAGATAGTAACAGTGAGGACCACCAAGGGTACCTATCAGACCAAAAATCTAGTTGTCTGTGCGGGCCCTTGGGCTGCAAGGCTCATGAAGCCCTTAGGGCTGAATCTTCCTCTCAGGGTAATTATCATTACCGAGTTCTTCAATACAGCAAAATCGCAGGGCAGTTTTAAGTCATGATTCAAAACTGTCGGTCAGTCCTAAGAGTGTACGAGTAGTGCACTAAATCACATCAGCCAGTTGAGCACCAGTTAAGGCCAAAAAATAAGTGTTCTGTTTCTGTGCTCGGCACCATGCTAAATCCAAGCTGGCCGGGCCCTTCGAGAGGAGTGGTGGCTCGGCCCGGGTCGAGCACGGCACAGTTAGAAAAACGTGTAGTGGAAACAGACACCGGGCCAGGCCCGGCACAGGTCGCTTACTTGATGCAAATGCGCATGCCCAGTACTGACCTTGACACTCATGAAATCAGTGCTGCGACCAACATGCTGTTTATACCGTGGCGGATCCAGGAGTTGCCGAACAGGGGGGGGGCGTGGAATGGGCAAACTCCATTCCCTGAGCGCCGAAGGCGCAAATCCCCGAAAATTTTGGGGTAAAAGTGGCGGATTCATGATTTCCTGGCACCTGGGCAGGCCAAATTGAACTTTCTTTTTACTGAAAATCAGGGGTCTGATTGTATGCCTTTGAAAATTTTTGCTGGTCGGCGGCTGAACGGGGGG